>JANAWD010000193.1:37202-62406 GCA_027627245.1 Meripilus lineatus | reverse complement strand
AGTCATCACCTCGGTAACCACCGCGGCCAGTAATCGTATGGACCGCTTGGCGGCCTGGGGTCGTTATACGGATGGGGCCGCCTCGTTTCTCGGTCCCTCTGTCTGGGAGGTGAGCGGGATCGACTTCGACCTGGTTGTCCCCACTGAGAAGATCGTGAGAGGATGAACATCTCAAATGAAGGAGCATAGAGATTTTGGTACTGACGCCAAGAGTGAGTGTGACGAGGCTGCCATTGAGTTCACGGCCACTGAGCTCAGCAACCGCCCTTTCTGCGTCCTCGCGAGAGAGGTATTCGATAAAGCTATAGGCAAAGATGATGAGGAGATATATGATGGATATATGCGGAGAATATCAACATACCCTCGTGATCGAACTTTATCAACATCGCAGAAAGCTACGACACCTCCAGCAAGTCGACCGAAGTCTTTGAGTTCCTAGGGAGTAAGATGAATGTTTTGATTAAAGGTGCCGAAACTCGGTTCGCTGACCTGCCAACAGGTTACCCGACTGAGAGGGTGAACGATGACTGGAAATCGCATTCGAAGTAGATCTGGGCTGGGAGGTGGTCTTGTCATTTGGCTTGATAAATGTCGAATGTCAACGCATGATAATGAGAGAGGAAACGGGAGGAACATACGGGTGTGCAGGTCTGTCTCTTCGGGGACTTGGGCTTCTGTACGGTCTGTTGTCGCCGCCGCCGCCCCTTCGTCGACGATTGCGAGCGAGCTGGACCTTTATCCCTGAGGTCGTGGCGAGGTGAATGCGATTGCAAGATAATTTCAGAGAGTAATGCATACATGTACCGAGGAGAGGTTCATTTGAGAATCTATCGACGACTTCCTGTAAAATATTGGATATCGGATAACAATTTTACATCGACAGGGGTGGACCTTACCATGGCTTCCTAAGTGATCATGAGTACCGTGATACAAGCTAGAGGAAAGAGTTCACTGACCGCCTCTGTTGCAAATTCAACGAAACCATATCCTATGGGCAAAAAAATTACACGAGGTGAGTGCGAGGCGGAGAGCGTAAATCAAGCGAGCAACGACGACGAGTGCGAACCTTGAAGAATATCAACAGCCGTGATCGTCCCAAACATCGAGAGGTGCTGTAGGCCAAAGTGGGGCTCAGTGTGGGGGAGATCAAAATTGAGGTGGACCCACACTGAAGATATCGTCCTTGCTTATTCCGGGTGGGAGATCTTGGATGATTTTGATTATTAATTTGAAGGGCAGATACGCAAAGGCTGAGGATACGTACTTCCTAGATATACGCTTGCTGGCATCATGAGGAGTTGAGGTACTTAAAAATTCTGTGGAATGGTGAGGGTAAGAGCGAGACAGGGGAACGTGGTAAACATACGACGAAGAGGAGAATTTCTGGTTTGGGGCATCCGCCGCGCCGATGTTATGGGGGTTCCGCAAATGGCTGTCACGATCAGACAAGGCCATGTCACCGAATAATCCCTCTCTCATTTCCAACACCATTCCCTCTACCAGACTATTTTCCCAAATTTACCGATAATATCATCCATAATCAATCGACGAAAGGCCATCTCATAAATCTTTCCAACGTCTCAGAGTCGACAGCCAAACAGGGAGCGGTCAACATCGAAACCCTTAAATCCGAAGAGCTCACCTCCTCTCCGAGACCACCCGTCGTCAGTCTGCACATCTCAAATCAGAGGGGAATGCTACGATGTAGTTTCAAGCAAGGCTGGCACGGAAGATTCCACCAGGGTGAAATGCCATAAATCCAGTTGCAACCCAGCCTTCAAAACTTGTCAATACACGCCTCAATAGAGGGTCTCCTTAGACAAATCGGGGGCCGTTTTGCTTCAAAGGCCCCAGAATACTGGTGACGCTCGGTCCAACTCCGGCGCTGACACTGGAAATTATCATCCCATCACACACTTTGTTCGGTTGCGTTACGACCCGTGGATACTGCGCACGGCCGCACGCAAAAGACATACAATACCACCGTACAGTATCCCTCTCCATTTTTGATGTAGCTCCGGATCCATCTTTCCAGCGTTTCTTGTCGGAACCATGGTCGCCCGCTTTACGAATCGCGATCCGGAGCGGAGTTTCAACTTCTCACCGAAAAGAGTGAATTAAACTTCCGAGTCGTTGATCACAAATTGATCACGTCAGAGGCACAGAGCGGCGTCCTTGCAAGTTCAACTTCTCTTGTATTTTGTACAATGCGAGTGGCGTTGTTTGTTATTGACTGCTCAACGATAGGTGAAGCATCATGTACTATTTGAAAGTGCCAGAAGGTACCGCAAAGTAACGAGTGGGCATTTGATGCGGCGAAAGAGAGGTTGCACATTGTCAAGTTATTCAAACGAAACAAGCCCAGGTCGTCGTTCTGGCTTCATCGGGAGTCGACAAATGTTATGTATAGTACATCAGATTTCAAAGCTCAATTTGGTGAGGATATTCACTTCTCGTAATGCGATCATTTCCTTGAGACTAGGAATGCCCAATAATTGCCTGTGGCTGGTACGGTTCTTCGAGATACTTTATTTCTTCTTCTGACAGTTTAACGTGTACTCCCTCTGCGACAGGGATCAGCAGTGCACCTAGAACATATGACAAGGACAAACCAATGATATCCTGTAGGTTTTTCATGCTAGTCGTCCCAATAATGGGTGCTGTGACTCCCTCTTTTGATAGACTCCAGGCCACTGCAACTTGCGCCATGCTGATATCCTTCTTCTTTGCTATTTCTTCGACCCTGAAACATCGGTTAAATGTCAGAGAGCCAACGAGAAACGGATCGAATACGAACCGTTTGATGATTTCTTCGTGCCCTCCGCCCTTGTAGCGCCCAATCATCCTGATTCAGGCGGGGTTGAGTCTGAGCTCGAGCGATTTTCAAGTACGTACATGTCCGTTTTTCCTCGAAGCGTATCTTCGCTGAGAGGACGAGTTAGCAACCCACGCGCAAGTGGAGACCAAGGTATGGCCCCAACTCCAAACATCTAGGTTCATTATGAGGTATGTCGTGTCCTCTCAGAGTCGGCATGGATGAGACTGCACCTTCAGGGTTGGGAACATCTCACGCTCCTCTTCGCGATATAACAAACTATGGTGGTTTTGCATGGAAATGAAAGGGGTCAACTTGTTGGTGATTGCATAATCTGGAGTTGATCAACATCTACTCGAGCTTAATTGATAGATATCCCTCACTTTGCATTGCATGAACTGCGAATTTTTGGGTGAGATACCTGGCGATGAAAACACATAATCCACATACATTGATATGCGTAGCAGGAGCTCATTCCAATGTATCGAACGTAACCGGCTTGAACGACATCATGCAGAGCTTGCATCTGGCAAGAAAATGAAAAAGAGCATTTCAGTCTTTTTATTGAACAATCACTTACAGTCTCGGAAATGGGAGTGTCATTATCGAAACGGTGACCTGGATACAAACCGCGTCATAATCTGAAAACTTGACATTTGAACAAGGACAAACATTGGAGAACGTCAATATAGTCAAGCTGTAACCTCTCCAAACTCTTCTTGACCGAGTCGAATATATGCTACTCGTTCGATAGACCTCAGTTTAATCCCAACTTGAACTGATGACGAAGCGGAACTACCTTGCGGTTGAGCCCACGTTGGTTGATAATGCCCACAGACTCAGGAGATGCACCAGTCTTCATGAGATTGATTCCGTATTCCGGAGGGACTGCGGCGTAGAGCTAGGTAAACACACCAGGTAAGTTGAACCCCATCCCACTTCCGAAACAAATTCACGCTCATACCTTCGTCAGAATCACAAGTTCATCCCGAGGGAGACCAAGTTTCTTGATGGCATTCCCTAGGATCACTTCAGACCGGCCATTGGAATAAACCTGTAACCGAACATATCAATGTAAGCGAAATCAATGCGTTTACAAACGTTGCACACATTTGCTGTATCGAATGATTGGATCCCGGCTTCGTATCTAGATTCTGGTTAATCGCCGGATACGCTGAGTTAGAACAAGAGATAACGAACGCGAATTTGATCTGTTCAATGGCCTCATCCTCTTCCAGAACCCACTCCTGCCAACCCTTATCTCCATACTGCATACATCCAAGGATGATCTTGGAGACTTTCAATCCCGATTGTCCCAAACGAACTACAGGTTGCGAAGTGTTGACAACGTGCAAATTATTCACCTGGTATTGAAGACGACTCACCATAGGGGACTTTCTTTCTGTCCGACATAGCTCAACGATAAGGAAGCGATAGCAGGACCTAAAGATACAGTTCAATAGTCGCCCTTTTATAAGAGTCCCTTCAGGTGGTGATACTCGTGTGTCACGATGGTTTGTTCGAGCGTGAATTCGGATATTTATACCTCGTATTTCGCACCAACGTGAGAAGCAGCGATGTAGTTGGGCCCCATTGGGCATATAGTCTGTAGCGATCCTCAATTGCGTTGGTCATTGGGCTCCAACCTGTGACATAGCAGGTGAGACCATTCAGGGGCGAGGGGTTCAATGACGTCAAAGATATATTCAAACGATATAACACTTCACATTCAGTGTGTCTCCTGCCTCCTCCCACTCACAAGTGACCAGGTCGTCGGTTTCTTCTGAACCGTCGTGCACTTCGACTTTGGTATCGATGAGTAGGTCTACGTGCATTACCTCATCTATGGTTTAACCCAACAACGCACACGTATGATCTATGATCCTGCAAGTCTGCCGCACAGCGGCGTGTTCGACGCTTTCTAGAGTTTGGCCTTTGGCTTGGAAATTGTCTGGAAGGCCTTCCTCAGGTCGTCCTTCAAGTCCTGAAGAGCAAAAGTATAAGACGAGAGTAGAGAACTGAACACGAATAATCGCACCTCTACGTCTTCCACACCTATACTGAGTCTGATCAGGCGAGGGTCGGCCGATGCGTCCGCTGCGATGCGATGATCAATAAGTGACTCAACCCCACCAAGGCTGGTTGCAGGCTTCAGAAACGGTCAGGTTATGTGAACAGGATAGAAAAGATAATGTAAGGCGCATACAATGAAGTATTTCAGAGAATGAGGGAGCAACTTCGCATATTCTGTATTGGCCATCTAGCGAAAGTCTTCAGATTACAGAATTGACGTCTCAAATGAGAAACCTACGAGGATTGAGAATGTCGGGCTCCAGCCACCTTCCATTTGTTCACTGGGCTCCCATCCACGGGCATCTTTGCCTTGAATGCTGGTATGCCAGACGGTGTTGATGACGCCTGCAGGGATGCCATCTGCAGCTTTGCCCTGCAAAAGTTAGTTTGGTTATTACAGGAGTGGGTCATATGGCTCAGTTAAGTCGTACCCCGGCAGCCTTGTTCAACCATTCGGCAAGGATAGTCGCGCTTTCTGCTTGCCTTGGGACTCGCAAATGGAGTGTTCTCAGCGATCGGAGGAGTAACCAAGCTTCAAGAGAGCCCATCATCGAACCCATGTAGGTGCGCAAATGACAAAGCTAGAAAGGCAGAGAGCATATATGAAGGTGGTGAAAGGACACAAGGTCCCACTCTGGGCAGTGCATTACGAACCTCATTCCACTCGTCCAGGGTTTTGACAACAAGGATACCGCACAAAAGATCGGAATGACCACCGAAATATTTGGTTCCTGTGGGGAGAATGAACGAGGACTAGCGAATCGACGTTGTGATAACATACCACTGTAGTGTACCATATCCGCTCCCCATTTGAACGGGTATTGGAGTGGTGGAGGACCAAAAGTAGAATCGACCGCGAGATGGCCTCCAACAGCATGAACCTACGACATGAATTAGATGCGGGAAAAGGACCGTTTGATATGGAGTCAGGACCTTATCGGCATAATACTTGATATCCCTGTTACAGCGTTAGCATTGAATGTTCTTCGAGGCTACGCGGGCAGGGCTTCACCTTGCCTCCCCTGTTGGGTTCAATGGAGTCTCTAGCCAACACAGGTCACCAGGTTGGAACTCGTCATCGATGCTGATGATGGGCAAATCAGCACCCCGTGTTTTCTTGTAGACCTCAATCGACATATGACAACCAAAGTATCCCCCGGTGATCGCGATTCGCTTCGGTTGGTAGTGCACTAAAGCCTGAATAGACGAAATCAGACCATTATGGTGAATTAGATGGGTCAGTGATTACTCACTGTATAACAAGCATTGAGACCAGAAGCAAAAGTCAGAGCATAACCTTGCTAAGAAAGTGTCAGTGTGGTCTTCAGCAACGCGGGATCGATCCTCCTACAGTGACTTTGCTGAGAATTTTTTCTGCCCGAGTGCTCACGTCCTGAGTGTAGCGGGAATAAACATGTCTCGCCGGGCTCCACGCGTTGAGAACGTCCAATCCTTCGTTCTCCTCCCAAGGGCCGGGAGCCCTGAACGCTGCACAAAGTTATGGACAAGGATTACCACCACAAAGCTATACACTCACTTGTAGTTACAGAGATTGAAGGAACGACCTCAGCACTTTTCCCAACCTCAGCGTCGCCGTGGATGAGATCGGTACCAGTAAGAGACTTCTTTGTGGCTTTCGGGGACATTGTTGAAATGTGGACCTCTTAATTGAGACGATAAAATGCTTGGAACTTGGTGGAAGTCAAGTGTTGAAGAGACCTGAATGAGTCATTACGGGAACTTATAGCTTGGTAATTTTGGGCCGGCTGAGGTACCATGAGGAGCAAGATCAGGACCGAATGTCGTTATCCGGGCCGTGAAAATCGCGTGATCTATTCAAGCTCGTGGAAGGGTAAATAGACGGAAGATCTCTAGCACAAGCAAAAGAAAGAGACATCTCCTGCAGAGCAGAACAACATATAACGATAAGATTGGCGGCGTCGTGAGCGATGCAGCCTTTGTTGCATTATTTTATTTGACATTTCACGTGATTCTTTTGTGACGCGTTTGTTGACGCGTTGTTTGGTGTATTACCATTCTGGAACATCGAGTTGATCCACAGCCCCAACTCTTGCTTTGTGACCACCATTACTAGGTACAATCCTTTCGAAACACTCGTTCTTCCCAGCTGGTCTGTATTCAAGTTACTCTTGTCGACGCACTACAAGCCGAAGCTCTTTGATCAAGATGCCGACTCCCAAGTGTCTCTATCTAATCCTGGCGACTCTGGCACTGGCCAACTTGATTCTGGATGTAACAGCAACGGATTTACGAGCCTGGAACAAATCGCTTGAAGCTCGCTATACTAAGGCCCACTCTCTTGGCGACCACTACGAGTTCAATTCTAAAGACGGCTGGCAAACTGTCAATGCTTCAAGCATGCACTCTAGACATCCTCGGAGCCTCTCTGATGGCAACGGATACTCGTATTCTAGTAACTCTACGATCACACATACCTTGATCCGTCGCTCTGGAAAGCAAGCACACAATAACAAGGTAGCCCAAGTCGCAAAGACTTCGACAACGAACAAAGCGAAGGCCGTAGTCGCGAAATCTCAGTCAAAACTGAAGGCTATAATGAACGGTTTGAAAGGGGTTGGGAAGTCCGAACTTGTCAAAATCACTTGGTGAGTGCGCTTTGCCTTCTTTGCATAGAGTGATAGTCACATATTTGATTTCTAGGTATACAGGCCATGATCTCCTAAACCCCAGCTGTTGGTCGAATCCAAGATGGGCGCCATCGGTGAGATGCAAATGTCAGGGACTGGATGTCTTATTCACATCATTTAAAGGACGAATCATTTGCAGCAGCCCTCACTCTTGAAGGGTGGATTGGTCACCCTGAATGTCTCTCATTCGTAGAACGTAAGCTCATGCACTACTTCGTCCCGTTTCACCCACACCAACTTTTCCTTCTCGAACAGTATGTAATGGGCCTAAGAAATGCGTATTTGTTCGCGTCGTTGATTCGTGCGCTGGTTGCGCGAAAGGCTCAAAACATGTTGACCTGACTCAAGCTCCCTTCAAGCAGCTTGCCGACTTGGATCAAGGGATTCTGAACGTGCAAATGAGAAAGGCAACCAACCCTGATGGATGGTGCGTGGAAAGTATCGACATTGGGATTCGTTCTGACCAAACTCCTGAATCAGGCTGGAATATCTCTGGGGACCGAAAGGCTGAACACACTTTTGCGACAAGTTCCCTGTCTGACCTTCAAATGACATCTCTACTACTTCCGACGCATCGAATGAACTATTTCGTCAATGTATAATCTTGTACTCTGTGTTTGGACTACATCTACATATAATGTATAGATCACGCCTTAATACTAACTCTCTTCCTCTTCTTTCCTTCTGCGATGCGCTCCTTGATTGCATCCTCGTCCAATTCTGCCTCATAAAACTCCGCAAGCTGCTTTGCATTGCTTTGGCGCTGGATGTACTTGAGGGCCGCGAGATTGTAGCTCATCGTATCCTTTTGCTTTCGCAATGCATCGCGAAGGTGTTTCCGAAGGGGGATCAAGGATGTCCTCATGACCCTATTCGCCACAATTTGGTGGTGGTGAGTTTTGAGTAGGAAGAAAATAATGCGAGAGGTTAATATGAGATTCCATTCCTGTAATATCTCATGTCAGCAAGAAAGGACAACGAAAACATAGTCGACTGACGTTGGCTGCCCAGACGTTCAAAAATTGCATCAAGACCACAACCTTCCCAAACGGAAGGACCAAGAGTGCATCATACAACGCTGTCGCGGATATCTTCTCAACCACCATCAGCACGTACTCCTCAGGCTCCACATCGTACGCGGCAAGCAAGGGATTCCTCGGTGGGGGAGCAATCGATTCGGACAACCCTCCTTTGGCCTTAGCTTCCTCATACTCCTTGAAAGCGTTGATCTCGTTTTCTGCGAGATCGAGGGCTTCCATGATACGTTCACCTGCCATGAGTGTCTCCGTGGTTTGTTTCGTGACGTTTGTGACTTCAGCAGCATCGGGATCAACTGGGGCTCCGTCGACTCCACTGCCCATTGCAGCGTCCTCGCGATTGAGATTATCAGCGATACCAGTCTCATACAGGGTTTCGAGTTCCCTCTCTCGCTCTTCCTCGAGAAATAGCTACAATTGCTCGGTCAGTGCATCTGATAGTACACCCGAGATGGAGAGATTGGGCGTACAGGTTCGTCTAGCTTCTCATAAACGCGAATTGACTTATCGCTTGAGCCCGTGACGACAAATTTGCCCTGGTTGCTGACAGCAAGTGCCCATATCTCGCCATGGTGGCCATCCAATCTTTGAATATTCTCGAACTGTAGACACGATCAATTCCGGACACAGAAAAGTAAAAAGGGTGTGTTCACAAACCTTGTCCCCATCCCAATATTTCACCATCTTGTCCTTTCCGACAGTCCAAAAGTAATGCGAAGGCTTGGCATTGAAATCCCTCGTGTCGTGTTTCTCAAAGGCGACCCGCATGACACTTTCGTCGTGTGCGAAGATTGATCTATGACAATCACCGAAATCCAAGCCCCATATCTTGACATTCTTGTCGGCAGAGCAGGTAACTATTAGCTTCGAATCCCCTGAGATGTCCATGGATAGGACTGGTAGCTATTATTGCGATCAGAGATTGTCCGGAGCACATACAAGGTAGACTCACTTTATGGCCGTACAGGGAGAGGAAGAATTTGAGACTGTCCTGGTAGAACACCTTCACGGTCGAGTCTAACAGGGCAACAGCGAGCAATTTTCCGTTCGGACTATATCGTACAGATAGGACATCGTCTGTCATTTTGAGGGTCCGAACGTGGACCAAGGTGAATAATCTCGCGCTATGAGGCTAGCATCCAAATCAGCGGCGAAGGTAAACGAGATGCATAAGACCCACATTGTCGCTATCAGCTGCCTTCTGTTCGAGCTCCCAAAACTTGACGTCTTTGTCTGCGCTTCCGCTTACAAGGGCTTGTCCATCTGCACGCAGATGAAGTGACCAGATGGTCGATGAATGCGCCTTGATTGTTTCAACAAGTGTGGACGATGCGACGTCGTATAGCAGAATTTCACCAGTTTTAGTGCCCACAGCAACCTATTCATGAGTGTGCAAATGAGTACGAACTGTGTCCCAAGGTTATCGCAAGTCATACCTGGCGGTTTCCGGGCAGGAAAGTGCTACAGATCGCATTTCCGCATTCCATTGTTCGTATGCACGCCGTGGTCTTCATGTTCCAAATCTTGAGCGAACCGTTTGATCCCGATGCAAGAAGCATGTCATCCGAGCTCAAACATAGCGTTCGGACGTCCGTACGATGTCCTGGTAAATCAACTGATAGTACCCTTGAGGCTTGTGGAGGCTCATCCTTCGATTTTGTAGGTGGAGGTATGCTGAACACTTCGAGCGCATTCGTCGACAAGGCCGTGAACAAGTGAACTTGCCCTTTTGACCCACTTTCCTCTTCCGCAAATGCGAAAGAACGGACTTTTCCACCAGCACGAATAACGAGGTATGGGGTGAACAAGTCGGCGAGACTAATCTCCTCTGACTCGAGGTCAACTTCCTCGTCGTCTTCACCACCTTTGTCTTTGCCTTTCGCTTTCGCTTGTTCCTTCTTTTCCTTGGCACGTTTTCGCCGTCTCGCTTGTTTCTTGCGAACTTCCTCCTCAGTACGAATCCTGAAAATCTCTACGGAGCGGTCATGGGATTGCACCGCTAAGAAAGGCTTCGAGTGATGGAACGTAATCTGAGAGACTCGGTGTTTCGAGGAAAGCGGAAGGGTCGTGATGGGGAAAATCATCTTCTTTACCTGGTCAATAAATTCAGGTCCGAGCAGAAGGACACAGAGCTACAACGTCTCCTACCTCGCCCGATTCAGACTCATGGAGACCCTCGGCCATTGCATCGTGATCCAACCTCCATGCCTTCATCTCCCCTTCTCCGCTACCGGTAAATACTGTCTTCTCCTCAGAGTCAATGTCCAAAGTCCAAATTTCCGACCTATGGGCTACGACTGTCTGCACACAGTGTTGGGTTGACAAGTCCCATAGCTTGAGGAAGGTATCCTTTGATGATGTAAGGAGGAACCCGGGGGATGTTGTCGTAGAAGACGAAGGAGCTGAAGGCGACTGGACATCCACGAGACGGATTGCGGTAATCTGGTCTCGATGACCCCGCAAACTGAAATACAATATATGAGGAATTCTCTTGAGAGCTTTCACAGATAGACATACCGGAAAAGTCCTGCCTCACCCACCACATCCCACAGGATGATGTCCGTGTCTTTTGAGCCGGATGCTAGTCGAGCACCGGCCTTGTCAAATGCAAGTGCAGTGACTGCTTTTTTGTGGCCGTTGAATGTCGCGATTACAGATGCAGAGGAGGCGCTCCATAGACGAATGGAGCCATCCGCATATCCAACAGCAAAGATGTCCTTTTGAGGGGAACGAGTGATATATGTTACCTCGGCCCTGTGGCCTGTTTCGTGCCACATGGACAACTGCACAGGAATCAGGCGGAGAGATAACAACGTCATCGAGATACACACACCATTTGACCCTTCTTTACATCCCATACCAAAACATCCTCCAGAGCTGGCACATATGCGAGTTTTCCGTCATAGTAGGAGTTCGAGGATGCACTACAGACGAGCCCAAAGGCCTGGATATGTTGTGAGTTTCAAGGAGACGCATTTTCGATCTCAAATGGCTCACCTCTGTTGGACCGTGTCTAAGATAACTCTGCACCATTGTATGGTGTTCTCAAGCAGTGGAAATACGATCGTGTAGAATTTTGGGCAGGAATAATATAATATTTTCTCACGCGCGAGGTCGATCGCGATTTATGAATTTGCAATTCCAAAAGCGCCCACATACACTTTCAAACTGGAAATAGATTGGTCGGACTCGGAGTCGTCTGCTAGCTTGCACATGCTCAGGTTTCTCTCTCGCTCTCACCATATCGTCAAGCGTACCCATCTACTCTCCAGATTATCTAGTACCACACGACTGTACACAATGATGCTCCGTCAACCTGCTGGCCCAGAGGCTGCTCGACGCCTTTTGGATTTCGTGAACGCCTCTCCGACTCCGTTCCATGCTATTCAGGTCGCTTCTGCAAGATTAGACAAAGCAGGTTTCGAAAAGGTCGTTTATCTATGCATCCTTGAACTCTTTCCTCATATCTTACGACGTGCATGACGCAAGTCAGGTGAAAGAAACCGACGATTGGGAGAAAGACCTGAAGGGAGGGGGAAAGTACTACTTCACCCGGTACGTATAGAGATGCTGTGCAATCTAGGGTACAATATGGACTGACTGTGGTGTTATGTTCAGTAACCAGAGCGCCCTCCTTGCCTTCACGATTCCACAGAATTGGGCACCAGGAAGTGGTGTATCCATCATCGCAACACATGTCGATAGTCCCAATCTCAGGGTTTGTCCTATGAACAGTATCCATGTCAGTAGACTGACATCGCTCCGCAGATTCGTCCCGTGTCCAAGAAGTCACAAGCGGGTTACCTCCAGGTCGGCGTTGAGACCTATGGTGGTGGAATCTGGCATTCCTGGCTCGACCGCGACCTATCCCTTGCCGGTCGTGTCATACTCGTTGATAAGAATGGGGCTTACTCTTCCAAACTTGTCAGAGTTGACCGACCTGTCTTGCGTATCCCAACTCTTGCCATCCACCGTAAGCCCTGCCTCATCTATCTCATGGCCTTCACTCAGTCAGACTTTTAGTTGATAGAGATGTCAATACGTCCTTGAAGTTCAACCAAGAGACCGAATTTATACCCATTGCCGGTCTGATGGAAGCCGAATTAAATTCACCCGGTAAATCCAAATCTGACGGTGCTAGCGTGACTACCAAGGCATCCAGCATTCAAGCAAACCACCACTCCGCACTGCTCTCGTTGCTTGCGGACGAACTTTCCGTTGCCGCAGAAGAGATCCACGACTTCGAGATGTGCGTATAATGCACTCTTGTGGGAGTTCCATGGAATCTCTAACACTGTGCCATCTAGTCATTTATACGACGTACAACCATCAACATTAGGGGGGATCAACAACGAATTTATCTTCAGCCCACGGATGGATAACCAATTTTCTTCGTGATTATCCTCGTTCTTTTTTCCCTCGAGAACCACTCTGATATCCTCTGATACTAGGTTTGCGGCACTCGATGCCATTGCCAGTTTTGGTACCTCACAACTCTTCCCTACGCTCGAAGGCAACGTGAACTGCATTGCACTCTTCAATCACGAAGAGATTGGCTCCGTATCTACTACAGGAGCAGAATCTTCCCTGATACCCTCACTTCTCGAACGTCTTTCCCCGACGCCTGCTTCCTTGGCTCAATCACTCGCTCGCTCGTTCCTTATCAGTTGTGATATGAGTCATGCGATTCACCCGAACTATACTCAGAAACACGAGGGGAACCATGCACCCAAGATGAATGGCGGTGTTGTTATCAAGACAAATGCCAAGCAAAGATATGCGAGTGATGCGATTGGCAGCTTTTTGATCAAGCAGCTTGTGGAGAGGAAAGGTGGAAATGTTCAGGAGTACGAAGTCCGGAACGACATGTAAGTTTTAATCTACCACTAGGAGCGCACAATACTTACCATACCCAATGACAGGGCTTGCGGCTCTACTGTTGGTCCACATCTGTCGAAGATGGGTGTTCGAACAGTGGATATTGGTTTCGCCATGCTGTCCATGCACTCTATCCGAGAAACAGCTGGCTCCAAGGATGTGCAGTATGCCATTGACCTCTTCAAGGAGTTCTTCGAAGGGTTTGTGCCGTTGGATAAGAACTTAACTGTAGACTAGCAATGTATTACAAACGAGCGAAGGTGCTTATGAGACATGACGAGACATAAGAGAGACATGAGGAGGAAAGTTGCGGATTATCGACGTGTGCGCTTTTTCGAGGGTTCTGGCTCTTCCTCGTTTGAAGGGGCTGGACGTGAGCTTGGTGCCGAAAGGAGGCTGCGTTTTTTCGCTGTTCTTGAGTAGTGAGCAAGTACCCATTCCCGCTCGGCTTCCTTCTGTTCGATCGTTCCTTGTCGAATTTCGTATGCTGTAGAAGTTCGTTGAGTGAGAGCAGATCATAAGGGTGGAAACCCAAGCTTACGTTTCATCTCGAATCTGGGTCCAACCTCAGCTAGTTGGACCTGCTTCGGCGAGGTTTTGACGAAGACATGATGTCTAGCGAGGAGAATTGAATGAATGAAAGAAGGTAGAGGATTCGGATATGTGACATACCTAAATGAGATAAAATCATCCTCATTCGCGAATGTCATCACTCTTTTACTATCCTCTTTCGGGACGGGAAAGAGATACTTCAAAACATCCTGAATTCTTTCTCCCAATTTTGAGCTGAAGTTGTCGAAAATGAGATGGGGGTATTGTTCTGACACAGTCGAGGCTTTGTATGATTCGATGTCGTGTCGCAGGTTAACATTGTGGAGAGTGAAGAATACCGTCGGGCCATGGGGGAAGTGAGAGACAATCATTGCGTCTGCGCGAAAGGGCATGCGGGGTCAATTTGAAGGAAGGAAGGAGAAAGTGAATCTACGCACCTGGTACGCCACGGTGTTCATGAAGTATGACGAGGTCCGTGACATCATTCGCTCTACACGCATCCGCAAGCTCTTTCACGACATAATTTCCTCGATTTATCCGGTGTGAATTGGGGAATACCAAGCGCATTTCCTGCCCGCCTTTCAGCCCAAATCAAGAAGGCTACAACATACCGACTCACTTTCGCAAACTGTAGAAGCTTCGAGCTTGGATCTCTTGACGTCGTAACAATGATTTTTGGGTCTTGGATTCCAGCTCGAGAGTACTCATTGTCAACATGAGTGGTTGGGTCTAAGATTGCATGAGTCTCTTCTGCGCTGTGATATGGGCCAGGGGGCACAAACCGGACTGTGCTTCATCAAAGGCAAGATCTCTTCCAAGATTCTTTGCCTCTTTTCTTAGTTCGGTCGGGAGGGCTTTGCCAGTCGCAAGAGCATCCTTCAGCTGTTGTTTTCGTTCATATGTTTGCCGTTCTTGGGCTTCCAAAGACTTTGCATAGATGTACTGTCTCCTTTCTCGTGCTTGCCTACGAATCTTGGAATATATTTCAGTATGTATGCCAATAGAAATGTAGTAATCAGCCTACCATGATTCCAATGCACACTGTCGGTGCCCGTGGCCGAAGTGGTGGTTTGGTTAATGGTAGAAATTTAGGCGCTTGTGATCCTGTCCAAAAATGATCGAGATTGGGTTGAATACTTATCAGATAAGATCTTGAAGCCAAGCCCACCGTCAATTGACAACAGCGCCACTCGTTCTGTCTTGTCCTTCATTGCATCCTCATTGTTCATTACACTACTATACTCATCGGGCTCCCAGCTTGTACGTGCGTAGGCACGCTTACCGATCCCGTTGACTACAGCGCAATTTTTAGTATCGTTGAACCTTGTTGAACGCTATATGGACCACATTCTGATTGCTATAACCTCTCCAAGGCGCCTCCGATTCTTGATTTCTGCTCTGAAGGTCCTTCAAGTGTGTTGGCCTGTACGACCTCTGTCATCACACCCTGCTCTTATATACATTACAGTGGGATTCTGGGATACCACGGTTTCTTGTCTGTTTTTGCTCGCCTACGCTTAACTTGGGTGTCCCAGGGATTGATCCCTCTGAAAAATTGTTCAGTGTCTATATCTTATGCATAACAACCACAAGGCGACCCTCCATCCTTCCCGAAACGACAAATATGGCTTCTGTTCTTGATATGTTACAATTACAGCATGTGCAACTGAAGCGGCAGCGTCATCCCTTCGTATTCTTCTTGGGCTGCGATGATTGCCCAAAATTGAGTGATATGTGTCATCGGTACGTGGATCGATTGATTCAGAATTCGCTTTCTCCTAGTGTCATCCATCCGACCCTAAAATGGATCCCAACTCATTTGTCTCTATTCGACTTTCGATGTGTTGACAATCTATTTTTAGAACTGGAGGCTGAAGTCCAGCTGGCTCGGACACCTCGGGGCAAGCAGCTGCATCCTGAGGCTGACATTGTCATCCCAGGAGGGGTTAAAAACCGGAATGGCTGGGTTCCATCCACCTCGCCGTCCTTGTCCCGATACCACCACTACCCCTACTCGCTACAGTACCCAGGCCTCAGGAGTACTCGTTCTCATCTCCGCTCATCCAGCAGCGGTGGTCCGCCAAGCTGCCACCGCTGCTGGGCGAGTTGTTCCTTGCCTCTCAATCACTGTACTTTCCCGCAATTATCCACTACCACTCGGACGACACTTCCTCGCAATTCAGTTCTCATCCTCTTCCTTCTTTCCGCCCTCAGTCATCCTCCCTCTCTACCGCGGCTTCAACAGCCAGATTGTCAATCGGCTCTCAACAGTCGACATTCGCAGACTACCGCTGCACAGTTTCTTTTCTTCTCTGTCTCTCTCTGTCTCGCTCAAGTTCAAATTCGTAATTTATTGAAAAAGAAAACCCACACAAAAGTAGAAAAGATCAAGGTCTTTGGCCACCAAAAACAGTGCCAGTTCTCTCTCGTTATGTCTTCAAGTTCTCTCTCGTTATTTCGTCAAGTTATCTCTCGTCAAGTTATCTCCCGTCAAGTTATCTCTCGTTATGTCTTCAAGTCTGGTTGTCTGGTCTCGTCTGGTCCCTGTTCTCGTCTCGATCTCTCGCAGTATTTCTCCTTGGTTTGGGTTTCCGTTTCAAGTTCGCATAGGATGGTTTCGATGGAGTTCGCATCCCAACTATTGTCGTTCTTTACCCCATATACCCTGGATACGGAGTCCAACTCTCGTCGCTCTCTACGCACATTCCTTTGGGACCACACTCCTTCCACCGCCACGCTCATTCTCCACCACACTCTCTATCACCACATTCATTTTCCACCACACTCCTTAATCACCACACTCCTTTGGTCTGTTGTGCAGTCGTCTATCGCCACACGGCCTATTCCGACACTCGTTTTCCACCACGCTCGTTACTACTTCCAACTGTCCTCTGCCGCCACCGGACGACATCCACATTCGTTTACACCACGCTCGTTACCTCCAACGGTTGTCGATCGCCACCAGACAACCTCCACATTCGTTTTGCATCCCTTCTATTTATTTCGCCACACATCCTATCCCGACACTCGTTTACCACCACGCTCGTTACTTCCAACGGTTTTCTGTCGCCACCGGATGACCTTCACGCTCGTTTCACGGTTCCAACGGTCGTTTACCGCCACTAGACGACCTCTACACTCGTTTGTGCCCCCCTTCTCTATCCACAGTCTATTCCGACACTCGTTTTCCACCACGCTCGTTACTTCCAACGGTCGCCTGCCGCCACCGGACGATCCTCACACTCGTTTAGTCGTGCTATCGTTATTTATTCCGCCACACAATCTACCCTACGGTCGTTACTTGGTTATCCCCCTCCCCTTCTTGATGCCGCCTCCCGCCACATTCCTCCATCCTCAAGCCCTCAAGCTCAAGTCAGCCCCCGCCACAATGGCTCGCTCATCCCGCCACCCTTGCCGCGGATGGTTCCGTGTTCGCCAACTATTGTTGTTTGAGTTGTAGTTGTAGTTTAGAGTTTGTCTTGTCTTCCCATCTTGGTCCCTTTCCTATGTTGGCATGTACTGGTTACTTGTCAACCCCTCCCCCCCTTCAAAGTTTGGTCTCACAAACTGTAATATGACAATGACAAATCGATTGACAAAGTACCATCTCACTTAACGGTTTGAACATGTGTGATGATTAATATGGAGGATATTTGAAGGATATTGTGCACACCGATGTGAAGCATTTGGGTCAAATTGGATATGCTTTTGGTAATTAGGCGCTCATGCCTCCTTGGTCTTGACACTCATGCCCGTGCTTCCCATGTAGGCGGTAACATGTCCTCTCTATTCCCTCGTCCCTCACCTTCACTAACCGAGTGCGGCTCACTGCTGATACATGGGAAGTATCACACCTCCGCACCACTGCATCTCGCACTCTCGCACTGCTCGTTGTCTCAGCAACGTCGAGCGTTGGTACTCACACCTTCTCGGGAGAAACTCAAGACAGCCTTGGAGATCTTCAATGATGAATGGTTCAGAAGTCAGGGGTGTGGTATCTCTGCTGCAAATGTCGCAGAACGTGTCAAGATTCTGTTAGTCTCTTCTGCCTCGTGCGATCCCTGGATGGTCCNNCNNNGNAGGNTNNTTCCCAGATACCCACCGACATCTGCGCATCTCATTTTACTCTTTGGACTCTTTCATGAGTCGTCTCCTTCTCTGAGAGAGCACTATAGCAGCAAGTCTACCTTTGATGTTACCCCAAGTCTTCTGGTAGTTTGCGAACTTTCGTCGTATCTTGTTGGCACCCCTGAAGCAACGTTCGTACCTTGGCCTCATCTCATCTCGAGACTATTCCTCTTATCGATCATCTCTCGTTAGCGTATCTTCCTATCTGGTGCTTATCTCCCATGCACTCTCAACTGTGTCTATGCTATCAGCGAACTCGTGAGCACCATGATCTATCTGTCAGGACGGGCACACGACCAATCATCCCGTTCAACCTAAATAAACTTAGAACGGAGCCAATTTCCCTTGCAATCTTCGATTCCGGATTGACGGACCTCAGACTTCCGTTGTTACGCCCAATCATTCCGGATGTGTCAGCGGACGCGGAAGAACAGACTCAGAACGACGCCGGTCGACTTGAATCTGTCCTATTTCTTGCTCGGAGGTACTTTGATTGTAGTGGTGCTGTTGAGGAATGTGGGTATTTCTTACCTTTTGATTGTTTACAAATTGATACCTATCTTTGTGCCAGGCGATGCAAATGATGTTATTGAGGCAGGGTTTATTCGTCGCTGTAAGATGCGGCTTTCGACGAGGAATGGAGAGGTCTCCGATGGCAATGAACCGTCGGAGGAAGAAGTTATTTGGGAATGGACTGAGCATCGTGAAACAGGCAAAGGCACCTCCTTCCGCTTCTCATAGCATACAATCGTCATTTCCATGTATCATTATCCGTCCCAATTATATCGCATGACTCTTCATGAATTCTCAATGTGAATGTTCTCAAGTTGACCGGAAATCCCCCATTTTAGACTTTGAAGGGGAAATTGGGGATCGCCCGTCGGCGTTAACGCGCTGCTAAATCTGAATCAGCATTGATTAACAGCCATTCCTGGCCATTCCAGCCTGTGATTTTCCAGGCGAAAACCTACACCGAGCGTGCCAGTGCCTTTCACGGCCTGCTAAGCGTCATGGCCGAGCCTGAGCTCATCATCAATCCCTTTGCATTTCTCGTAACTTGCTCTCACCCATCACCCTTCCCCTAACCTACTCTACTGACTTCTCTGTATACGATATCGATATGGAGTTCTTTAATGATGTGGGAGGAGATCCTTTGAAGCCGACGTTGTTTGAGCTGGTGGCGCAGGAGCAATTGAGGGATTTGTTGCAGCCGGCATTGAAGTATGTTCTGTCAGTGAGTCTTTGACGTCTTATTGTTGCCCCTGTGGTTTCTTGAAGCTGAAGTCCAAGTTTTTGGGTCTGGTATAGGTGTTTGCGCAGAGATATCCAAGATATTTGCTGAGGCTGGTGAATCGACATGAGGAATTCTATGCGCTCCTTATGTTCTTCGTTGAACGACATTATCTCCGTACTCAGGGTGAGTCTCAGTTGCTGTTTTTGCATCTGAATATGTGTTGAAGTGTGATGTGGTGGCAGGTGCATCCTTTGCGGAGAATTTCTATGGTCTCAAACGAAGACGAAGACCTATCTTTGAAACGGAGAGGGCCACAGCCGCAGTAGGGGGTGTACCACCAGAAGAAAAGCTCGGAAGTAGAGAGATATGGGGTTCGTTGCTCTTCTTGGTGAGTTTACCCTCTCTCAGGATAAAAATTATGGTGCTGATTTCCAACGTTCTGGGAATCTAGGTTGGTGTTCCATATCTTAGAGCGAAAGCACAAGACTACTTTGAGGCCTTGGGAGGAGGCCTCGACCCGGAGTTGGCTGAAACAGGAGATCGTCAAGCTCGAATATTGAGTGAACAAGTACGTTGGCATTCTTGGGAGTTGTGTGGGTGATGCTGAGTGCATATAGACGATAGCAGGGAAACTGAGGAGACTGTTCAAGAGAGTGTACCCTTGGGTTAACACCTCGCTGGAACTTTGGCTCCTCGTATGCAATATTGCGTATCTATTTGAACAAACACCCTTCTACAGACCATGGCTTGGTTGGATAGGAGTGGATGTTCGTCGTCTGGGCATTGAAGACATGGTACGTAACATGCATCATCTCACGAATGAATGCATTCTGATAGACGCAATAGAGAGCCGCTCGTCAGATTGTACAGAAAGTTGCAACCACAAGTTCGAAAGGAATCTTGGCAACGATTCGACGTCTACTGTTATCTTCACCTCGGCTTCTACTTGATAGCCTCAAAATCATCTTGCCCACGGCAATCTTCTTCGTCAAGTTCCTAGAATGGTGGTATTCACCTTCATCTCCAGCACGAGCACTTTCTACATCACCTCTGGGGCCCGCAGTACCACCGCCTCGACTCTTACCACCACATCCCCAAGGCCTGCGTGTAGACGGGACAAAATATGGTGAATGTCCACTATGTCATAACCCGATCGCGAACGCGACCGCATTTCCGTCTGGATACGTTTTCTGTTACCGTTGTGCCTTCGACTACGTGCAAAATTACAGCCGATGTCCGGTGACATTGCTTCCTGCTCGTGTATGGCAGCTACGAAAAATTCTCGTGTGACCTCGGACTCGGATCCCTGTTGGCTGGATGGGTCGTGCGACATGTTCTACCAATATGAGACGAGCAGCCTCCCACGTTCGACATGATGTGCCTTGTGGAATGGATAACCATCGATCGATCATTGGATGTGGAGGTTCGGTGAGGATGATTTGCCAGTGGGAAGCGGGCTGGGAGGTGCTGGGTTCTTGACAGAGATCTTATGTTGATCAGCGGTGGTTTCTGTGTCGATTAGTACGTAGGATTAGGGCCAACCCAGACCGATGTATATGTTACCAATATGACGGTATGCGTAGAGATTGATATTTATATGGCAAGATCTTCAGGAGGTGGAGGGATACCCCGCACTCGAATGTTGGATGCTACTACCTGCACTCTGATGAATACTGCAAAAATGATCTGGTGACGGACAGGAAGGGGCAGCGTGGGGGCTACGCCGGGAGAAATATGGAATTGAGATTGGTGTGTTTTCCCTAAAAATTTGTTTGTGTGGGTGAAGAGATTGGGTGTATTGGACGCACGTTCGTCACGGTTGGCATCTGCGAGCCATCTGATCCGTCCTCCTCAACGATGCCAAGTGCACGTGAGATGTAATCGACAATTTCTGGCCTCGTTGATGCACCGATCCTGTTTTCTCCTTCTCGGTCAATGAAGACACTCAGGCAAATACATTTTCGTTCTCCCTTTCCCTCTTTCAACCCTCGAGGCTCTTTCCTCGCAACTCGCATCCCCGCTTTGCATAGCTAGGACAACTCGGCACATCCTTCGACCAAGGGTTTATCGCAATGAAGGTGCGCAGACGTCACCGCAGCTACTTTAGTCGAAACATATCTTGATTTCCCTCGGCAATCCATCCAGTTTGGGAAGCAGATCCAAGCAGAACAAGTCCCTGGATGGTCCCAGTTCTACTTGGATTACAAGTCCCTCAAGAAGATAATCTCCTCTCTAGCGGCCCACCGCCCCGCTTCAGAGGCTGCTCTCACAGTCGGCGTACATCCACGAGACTTCTTTGGCCCAAGAGACATATCTCAGGACACCATCCGATCATCCACCCCATCGGCAGATGAGATCCCGTTCTTTGCCTCCTTTAGTCACGATGATGAACGAGGAGCTGATTTCCAAGCCCACAAGACGGCCTTCTTCTTCAAACTCGAACGCGAGTTGGAGAAAGTAAGTCACGCGAACTTATCATCTTCAACTTTCCACCGACAATCTCCATCCAGATCAATGCATTTTACCTCGAGAAGGAAGCAGAGCTCAAACTCCGCCTCGAGACTCTCCTCTCCAAGCGAAGAGCAGCAGCTATGCATGTTATGCCTGATGTCCTTGACGATAATGCCGCGAAAAATCACGTCGAGTGGAGCGCCGTCGAGGAAGGGTTTCGGATCCTTGAGCGGGACCTGGGGAAATTGCAGGTACAGAATGTCCCCCCTTTCATCCCGGAGCTCATACGCACAATGTGTCACCCTATCAGCAATTTATCGAAATAAATGCCACTGGATTCAGGAAAATACTCAAGAAATGGGACAAACGTTCAAAGTCAACCACCAAAGAGCTATATCTGGCTCGCCAGGTGGATGTGCAGCCAGTCTTTAACCGACAGGTATTGTTCTTCGGTCACAAGATGCGATTCTGTGTATCTAATCTGAATCTGCGCCTCTTCGATTCACCTAGCTAATATCGGAAATGTCGGACACCGTCGCAGCCTGTCTTCTAGATCTCACTGACATAACCGTGGGCCTGAAATATGAAGGAGCTGCAGCTGAAGACGTCATCCTCAGGCATCAGTTGCATATAGACCGGTCATCACAGATGGGCCCCTTCCGAGATTTGGAGAGTAGTCTCAGGAAAGCCGTCGCAGATCGCGATAGAGCATCCCTTCAGGATTTGGTCCGGTATTCCGACTCTCTATCGCTTTCTGCGGACGCTAAAAGACACGTCACACGAATCTTGTGGAAGACTGTCATCGACGCACCACCCGATTTTGCAGATCTTATCCTCGCATCCACCACTGGCCCGTTCAACTATGCCTTCATTGACGACATTAATGGAAGGACGTGTCTACATGAGGTCGCCATTGTTGGTTTCATTCGTCTCGTCAACCTCTGCTTGCAGAACGGTGTTCAACGAGAAAAGTTGGACATCTATCGAAGGTCTGCCCTTCATTATGCAGCGATGTACGGGCATGCGGAAATCTGCCGAAGGCTGATCGATGTGGGATTGCCCCCGGACGATATCGACGTGGACAATTGCACTCCGTTAATATATGCTACCCTTAGGGGATCTGTGGATTGCGTCCGAGTGCTTCTCGAAGATGGGAAGGTTTCTGCTGGCGCACCCATACAGAACGGTGACCTAATGCCCCTCTCGCTTGCGGCTCGCGCAGGTCACTTGGACGTTGTTGTTCTATTGCTCCAGCATGGTGCTCCAAGTCTTCCGAATACAAATGGCGAATATCCCATACACCTTGCAGCACAAGAAGGTCACGCGCAGGTCTGCCAATTGCTGTCTCGCCACGAAGGTTGGGACACACCTGACAAGTACAGCGAATGGACACCCCTCTTCCATGCTGCGCGATACGGTCGCGAAGACGCTTTGAGGGTGATGTTGGAGGTTGGCAGCCGTATTGATTTAGTAGACGAAGTCGGCAATTCTGCGGTCTACTACGCAGCATGGTATGGGCACCAATCCTGTGTCGCCCTTCTCATGGATGCTGCGGCGAAAGTAGATCCCGGGAACCCGCCTCAATCCCACATATCCCCGCTTTCCGACACACAAATGTCGTCGACAACAGAATCCGATATTGATGCGATTCCGTCGTTATACCTTCCACCTCCCATGATGCCATACCGGGTATACGGGCACAACTACCTCGATAAGAATTGCTTGGTCCAAATCTCAATAGGGCATCTTTCATCCCGGTTTGGTGAAACGAGTGCCGAACCTTCTGCTTCTGTTCGACTTCGACCCCCTCTCGGAGGTTCAGAACAGACCGATCGATATCTCCACACTTCACCACGACTCAAGCTTGTGATGACCCCTACGGCTGTTGCATCCGCTGCCCCGTATAGCATCCCTTTACCTCTCACAGACGAGAAGACTGTGTTCACATTTCAGATACCCTCGGTGGATACACTTTCCCTCGAGTTCTCCTTGTATCCTAATTTTGGAACGAAGACGATTGGACGAGCGACCGCATTATCTTCCTTCTTTGCCAACATACGGAATAGTGAGGCTTTGAAGCTTCCGATTCTGGACCATAGGTTGCACGTTATAGGAGAGGTCGGTCTTGTCTCCTGATCTCAATTCAAAATCCAGCTGTCAAAATATTGATGCCGTTCCTTTCTCAGGTCTCGTTCGAAGTGAATGTAATCACACCTTTCAGTGGTGTGAGACTCCAAATCGGGGGAGCAGTAGAAACGTACTGGAAATCCATTGCAAATCCTGTTTCCAATCCTCCTCCGAAGCACCTAACGCCTCGGTCCATGCACTCCGCCCGACCAATAACTTCCGCACAAAATTCGCCCTCCGCACACCCAATGACACCGGTCGGGAGCCACTCTCTCACCCACTCGTCGGTGACGGGAAGTTACTTACATATCACCGTCCAAGTTACTCGAGATCGCCATCCTGTGGTGTTTCCTCGGTGGTTACTCCCGGAGGATGGGTATGAGTTGGGCGTTGCCGATGTGACTTTGGCTCAGTTCCGGGCCCTTGCTTGTCGGTTGGGCAGGGGATTGCATCCCATCGATCCTCAGGCCTCGTCTCAGGTCTTGTATGAAATGGTATCGCAATCCATGGCATCCCTCGCGGATGCACTAAGGGTCTGTCGAATCTCTTTCGAAATTAAGCATGGGGATTTCCTAACTTGTCCCTCGTTCGTGTTTGTCTAGATCATTCCACCTACGCTTGGGATCTGCCTCGAGGTCGCCTACCCCCCTTCGAATATCCGGGAGCGATACTCTCTCAGGCATCAGCTCGGTCTGAATGATGTCGTGAATGCGGTTTTGCGAACGATTTATGATACGACAACGCAAGAGGGTGCGTCAGCTCGGAGAAATGTGGTTTTCACATCATTTTCTCCAGATGTATGCTCTGCTCTCAATTGGAAACAGCCAAATTGTAAGTCCCGTCGGTCTTACGGCAATTGCTATAAGCCTTGCTCATTGTCACGTCTGTTCCTTACCCCTGTATACTGTACAGACCCCGTCTTTTTTGCATCGCTTTGTGGACAAGCTGGTGTTAAGCCGCCTCGAGAAACCGCCCTGACCGTACAAGATGCGCATGACTACCGCCTATCGAGTCTTGGGGCTGCTGTCGAATGGTGTAAACTCAATAATTTGCTCGGGTTGTTACTCGATGCTGAGCTACTCGTGAGTCTGCTTTGCACATACCCCGTGAGGCACGCACTGAACATCGAAATCACATTACAGAATCGAATCCCCTCACTAATACAAGGTGTCAAGGGGTTCGGGCTATTAGTCGGCGCATATGGGGTACCTGAAAATGTGTCCTCCTTGTCTNNNNGTGA
>JANAWD010000193.1:0-37196 GCA_027627245.1 Meripilus lineatus | reverse complement strand
GNTNGATNGNTNNTTTCCGTCTTGNNTGGGATACTGATCATACTTTGATCACTCCAAGCGGAGTTAATAGTGTATAACATAACATCGAAGATATCATTATTGGTTAAGGATAGGACAATGACGAATATAAATGTAAAGTCGGCATCTTACAGCCCGAATAAAAAATTTCAGTCCGGGATTCTCTATGTATTGAAACAGATTCAAACTGATGCTAGATATAGTGACGCATAGGCACCGTTTTGCTTCATGACGTCGTCTTGGTGACTTCCGAATTCTATGATGGTACTGTCAAAAAAAGGACAAAAGAGAATTTGAGTTNGGTCTTGTTATGATATCTAATCTGGGGCACTTACGCCATTGTTCCCATCATGGCGATTTTGTCCGCTCTACGCGCTGTTGAGAGTCGATGTGTGATAAAGACTCACTGTCTTCTTTCGTTCCCCTTCAGGGCCCCTTGAGAGCTTCTCGACCGTATCGAACACCCGGTTCTGAGCGTGGGCATCTAATGATGAGGTCTACTAACACATGAACAGCCGTTACTAATTAGGAAGTATGACTTCACTCACTGGCTCGTCAAATACCAGGAGATCCACCTCGGGTCGGTGGGCCCGCATGAAAGCCCTGGAAATGGCTATTCTCTGCCACTACAAAGATTCGGAGAGATGTTATCAGCGACTCACAGGTACGATATGAAGCAATCAAGCGAATTCATTACCTCGCCGCCTGACAAACCGTGGCGCTCTCGTGACAAGGATTTATGGATAGCCCCGCCGTCGGCTTCGTATCCTGAACAGTCCAATTTCGTCTTGAGGCCCTTGGGTAGAGCACCTAGAATATGGCCCGCCCCAGCTAGCTGAGCCGCTTTCTCAACTGCTGCTCGACGGCCCATCTCGGGAACGTATCCCACTCCAATGTTCTCCTTGACGGATGCATTAAACTTTGAGAATCCCTGAAAGACGGCGCTGACGTGGTTGTGGTAGTCTGTTGGGTCATAACTGCGGATATCGTGGCCATTGATGAGAAGCTCTCCGTCATGGAACTCTGATATTCGGAGGAGAATGTTGGCCAGTGTTGATTTGCCTATTAAATTGGTATATGTAAACGCCCGAGCTTAACAAAAAGACCGGCGGAGTGGTAAACGTACCCGAGCCATTGAAGCCCACGATCGCGAGAGTCTCGCCAGCGTTCACTGTCAAGTTTACGTTCTGCAAGGCTGGTTCCTTACTGCCTGGGTAGGAATAGGAAAGATTCCTATACTCATGCATGACTCAATACTGGGGTCTGCGTATGAATTTTGGGGGACTCACCGTGCCTCCAATTTCATCCCACATGGAATGCTCCTATATCGTATCGATTTATCCTTCCTCGGTGACAGTTTCGGCTCGACTTCCATGGCGGCACCAAATGCGCCAAGGAGGAAAATCGCTTGGAACGCCATCAAGATGGTCTGCCAAAGATTCTTTGCGGTGAATATAAAACATTGGACGGATGTTCGGTAAAGAGTGAATGATCCAAGGGACGTAGAAGATGACCGCAATGCCAGCATAAGGGGTACCTAGAAGGACGCCTGATGAGAACACGGTACCGATGGCAAAAAGTTTAGACGTACATTCTGGAGGGCGGTCAATAAATCAGACATATTCATTTGAGATAGCAATGTTGATGACATGCTCGGCTCAGACATTGGATTACTCTCGAGACCGAGCACAACCTTTCTTGCCTTCGCCCAGGACTGTAGGATCCAAGGACCCAAGCCAAAAAGGCTCACTTCAGGCCGGTATGATTCGCTATGAGCGAGAGCCCGCATCTTCTCTTGTTTTGCGACACTCCGAACCTCTTGGGCTGTCTGATGTTCCCCGTAGTAGGTACGCGAGCAGCCCATGAAAGGTAATAACAGCGGTAAAACTGTAGAAGCGATCGAGAAGACGAGAATCCAGTGATGGCTCGCATTAGAAGTGAGGGACCATAGCACGAGCATGTGGGAGACAAGTTCTGACACTAGTGTGAGGACCCGGATAATATCGAAAGGGGAGAGCAGTCCGAAACCGGAAACACCGCTGAAGGACCGGACAAACAAGTCAGATTCCTGGAAAAGGTCACGGATGATAGGGTCTGCCATCGTGGGGACATCCATCCGGATTCGCTGGTTCATCTGTTTATACTCCATAATAAAGCGGGCAGAATTCTGCACGATGACCTCGTTTGACGACCTGAGAAGACACCCGTTGAACGGCGGTAATTCAAGAGTGAGACACGTCCGCTAATCACGCACGCAAAGGAATCGACAGCGCTCTCCAATGCCATTCGACAGACCTCCGTCGAGATGAGCTTGGCTAGCCGCGTCCAAGTATAGTTTCCTGTCGATATCAAAGTTTGTAACTTCGCATCCCAAACGATAATTGAGGATCCGTGAATGGTGGGACGCGGAGAAATGACGCACCTCGTCTATGATGAGGGCTTGGGAGTAACCTCTGAACGCCGGGAAAACACCGCGAAGAACATCGAATGATAGCATCAGGAGTATCCTGAACGGGTGTAAACTCCAAAGAAGCGCGAAAAAGTCGATAGCGCATCGCTTGGATATGTGTAACGCTAGTCTGAAATTGTCCGCAGATAGTGAGCGGTGGGCACCTGGACTAAGATAGTCACCCTTGTTCGAGGAGATTACCCGCGAAGCGAGCCACGCATCGTAGAGAGAGGTGGAATAATTAGAGCGAGCCAGGGTGGGTTTAGAGTACGGGTTGCGAAGGCGACGAGGAAAGAGTTCAAGAATAGGATACAGGAGCTCGTAGAAGGAGCTGTAGAGTGGACTGGCACGTAGACTCATCGTGGCTCTGCACGAACAATAAGACGATGGACATGTTCGCACAGAGGCGGTTTAAGAAGATTGGGGGAGCCTGGAGGGGCCACATTCCTTGTCAGGTTGCTTTTTGTTTTGTTCCCCTTCCGTAAGATGAGATCCGAAAATTCGTCGGGCACCCGGGAGGACGGGATACGACTTTTGGGAGAGATGTCCCGACGTGGGTGAATCTATAGGATGTACCGCAATAGGGTGTATGCGATGGTGGGTACTACTAAACGGGAAGGATGGGAAAAGAGGTATGGTGCACGCAAGGTAAAGGCGCGCGCAATATCTGGGTAACAATAACAATCAGTGAATTATGTTTTTCTGGCCCAAGAATTGCCCCCTTTCAAATATCCTGATGCGGGGACAAAGAGGCGGGAAAGAGGAAAGAAAGCAGAAAATCAATGGTCATTTAGCTTGCCTTTTTTGGATTCCTGTCGCGGTCCACGTGTTTGCAATACTCCAGCCGTGCCCGTAAGCGCCTGCATTGCTTCCGAGAAAAAAAAGTGTTTTGGTTTTCAGTTTTCAGAAAATCGCCTCATCTTTGAGATTGAGTCACGAAACAAACAGGCTCATCGTCAAACATCGAGGTCCATCTCGAGACCTCCAAAGAAAAAAACACCATGTCGCATCCCGTCGATGATGCTACTCACGGTGCTCTACTTACCGATAGTTTACGCAAACTACAACTCAACGAGCAATCGTCGTCCTCTCAATCTGGAAACCCCCCGTTTCCACACCCTGACCAGCACGATACACACGTCGGCGATGACCCTTCACCACGAGGTGATTTACTAGAGCCTGTCACGATAAACGACTCTCAGTCGCCATCCCCAAATCCCATACGAGTCGCATGCCATCCTCATGTCCGGGATGGCTACGGTTTCCGCCCTGCCTCTGGCATTTCAACTCCAATTATTCCCTCACAACCCGCGCTCGGTACAAGCAGTCCCTTACCGGATCCCAACGGATTGGGGTGGCCTGGTGAGGATCGTTAACTTCGGTCTGTTGAAGCTCCTGTCCTCACAACTATAATGGAAGCTAAATCAACCGTCTCACGCCTTAATGCAACTCCTTCCGAACGCACCGCGCGCGAACAGAAGCTCCAATCCGCCGTACGAACTATTCTTGAATGCATTGGAGAAGATCCTGACCGCGAAGGCCTCCTGCGTACACCAGAGCGTTATGCTCAAGCTCTCATGTGGATGACCCGCGGTTATGAGGAGCGTCTAGCAGGTACCCCACAAATGGTGCCCTCTTCTTTATGAATTGCACTTATACATCGGTGCGGGCAGACATTATCAACGATGCCGTCTTTGCAGAGGACCACGATGAGATGGTACTCGTCCGTGATATCGACATCTCCAGTCTATGTGAACATCACCTCGTTCCCTTCACGGGTAAAGTAAGTCTTCGATGCTCTTCCCCCGATCATTCGGTTCACGTACAATAAACTTCTCTTTGCTCTAGATTGCCATAGCGTATATCCCCAACCAGCTGGTCCTTGGCTTATCCAAACTAGCTAGAATTGCAGAGACTTTCAGCCGGCGTTTGCAAGTGCAAGAACGCCTCACAAAACAAATTGCAATTGCTGTGCAAGAGGCCATAAAACCTCGAGGTGTTGCCGTGGTCATGGAGGCGACGTATGTTTCAGACATTAATTTGAGACTTCTCGCAACTCACAAGGTTTCCAGGCATTTGTGCATGACAATGCGTGGTGTTCAGAAACCTGGCTCCATAACTGTGACGTCCTGTATGCTTGGATGTTTCCGGACGCAGCAGAAGACAAGGGAAGAATTTCTCACTCTTATAAAAGGCCGGTAAGGAAAGGGGCCATTTGTTGTTTGGCGGATTCAACTTGGTTACTTGATTTCAAATCCATTACCTCCACATCGATTCAACTCGCACAAGATTCACTGTATTGTAGCTAACAACAAACAACAACATCTTCGGCCCTACACTAATACCACGACATCTTAATATCTAGTGCTTCTCCAAAGCGGCACGATGCGTTCTCAACTCATTACAGCATGCTTTCACCACGTTTTCGGTAAGGAATACCCACCAGTTACCGGCGCCTTTAATTTGTCAAGCTCAAGCTCCATATTGCTCACCTCGTGGCTACCCAACCTTATCGCAATCATCCAATTCAGGATCCTCTCTTCATTCAATCCTTTAACGCGTTTCGGGAGAATGGAGAACGCCAAATTCCGCAGCCCACTCGTAAAGTAAACCCATTACTGTCTCTACGTCCAAGCAAATCTCGTCGTACTCTCGCAGCTTCTCCTAACAGAAGCGTGATGCAGAATGGCTGGAGTGCCCAACGACCACGAACCTGGCTCGTGTATATTACCAAACAAGGGAATGCAGAACTGCAATGTCGGAGCGAGTTGAGATTCTCAGCGCGAATTCAATGCCCCTGTTGTGGTAACGGATAACAAACAGGCATGACGACGAAGATGTCGACTTCATCACCTGGTTCATTTGTAGGACGTCTTCGTTCTGTAGCGAGTATACAGTCCCCTGCTTTTCACGTCTTCCTCCAAGTGATATCCCACACTTGTCAGCTCACAGTCGCAGGCCCACATCGTCGACATTGAAGTGAGAGTTGAGGAACAGGTGAGTGGTTCGACATTGAATTTCGGTCGTAACTCCGCAAGAGCAAGTGGGAATCCGTGGAACTCTGACTCGCTCACGATTCACGATTACCATTTGACTCGAAACAATAGGGAACTCCTCGGTATCAATTCCATCACTGAACCCAGGGTTTGAAGCCCTCGGTTTGCAAGAATCGACCCTCGTATGCGGAGCAAGGGCTATCGGTCTGTCATGGCGTTGTGAACAAGATCCGAAAATGCCACAGAAGCTACGGCAACGGAAAAACGTTTGCGTTTCCGAGCTAGTGAATGGGTGGGCGGATGCAGGAGTGGGGCACGATGGATGGTGTCCGCAAACAAGGGTATGGCGCACCCAAAAATCGGACCGGTTCCACTGAGTTGAATTTAGGATAACAATATCCCAAACCACTGTTTTGTACCAAGAGACGGCGATTATCGACAAGAAGAATCAAGAAAATGTACGCAGTATCTGCACCTTCTTCCCAATAGAGTACTGATGATTCGAACAACAGGGCAAACGTTAACAAGGTTCTACCGGCGGTGAACTGGGGACGAGCGCGAAACACAAAGGTGAATGCCCTATCAACCTGGAGGTGTGCGCGTGTTTTAATTGAGCTGCAAAAATTACGACAGAAGTACACTAGACATGTCAAAAGTTGTGAAACAGAGAAAAAAAGGGTGTCCTACAACTACTTCATCCTCGCCTTCTCGGTGTCGATTGGGAGTGTTTTCCTAGCAACACCATGCGAGCCAGGAGGAGCACCTCGGCCGTCTCCACGCCCATCACCGCGTGAATCTGATCGATTGTCACCACTACGATCATAACGGTTCCGGAGGATTCTGGGGCGCTTCGACTGTTGCGAACCTTGGTCGACTGTAAGTGAAGGTGGCGGATCAACATCACGGTCTGAGGCGAAGGTGGTCAGGTAGGACCGCTCAACCACCGCTACAACGGCACATACCTGAGGCAGGTCTCTTACGTCCGCCGTCCCGGTCGTCGTCCTTAGGAGAATCCCGATTTCTGTCGCCCTGCCCCACATCGAGCCCCATGCGAAGCCGTAAACTTTGTGATGCTGGGAGAGGTTCAGGGTTTGCTTGGGAATTGGGGCCCTTTCCTGATGATACGCCAGGTGATCGCGCGGGTTGATCTCGACGTCCTCCCCATTCTCGACCAGCGGTGCCTTCCGGTTTTGCGCTCCGTGCAAGGTCCGCTCGAGGTGCCGAAGGTGTCGTTGGTGGCAGTGCCCTTGTAGACGAAGGTCCGTCGGGGATTCGCTTGTCATTCAGCTGACGCAAGAGATAAGAAAGCATGCTTGTGGTGAAAACGGGACTAACGGACCTTGGTGTCAACAGTGATCCTACCGTCACCATCTGGTGGTTGATCACGTTCTTTCCGCCGACGATCAGACTCCCTGGTGCGCTCATGGCCATCTTTTTCTGTTGAGCGACGACTTCTGTCTTCATGATGGCTCTCCTTGCGTGAGACCCGCTTGGGTGCGCGTTCAGACTAGGGCAGAGATTTCAAAATCCAATGTGGTTTCCAGGAGAAACAGAACGACTTACATCTTCCTCTGTCGGTCTTCGCCGTTTACCCAGAGCTTCATCGCCATTCCGGTGTCGTGTCGGATCCGGCCTTGTAGGCAGACCTCGATCTTCAGTTGGAGCAGTCGTCGAGCTCGCTGCATTACGATCCTTTCGTTCACGCTCTCGGTCCTTGTCGTCTCGGCGATGGCGATCACGATCACGATCCCTGTCGCGGTCCCTGTCACGATCTCTGTGACCATCTCTATCACGTTCACGATCCTTATCCCGCTCTCTATCGCGCCGACTTTCTCTGTCCCCATGTCTATCCCTTCTATCACGATCTCTATCCGGATCTTTGTCTCTTTCAGACTCCCTTCTACTCCTCTGACCATGACCGGGCTCTCGCCTGCTTGAACTCCTATCCTCTTTACTATCGCGATCTGACCTCTTCTCGTCGGCATCACCAGAGCGTGCATTATCCCGAGTTCTGCCACCACTAGTCCGACTTTCCGCGCTAGCATTCCGAGTTCCGGGTCGGCTAGATGGCGAAGGACTACGACGACGAGAAGAGTTTACGGGCGAAGGGGCTTTGGGCGCGCTCCTTGAATCACTGAGGGTCCGAGAAATCTTGTCATCTACCTTATCGGTCCGAGATTGCTTCGCAGTTTCCCTCAGTTCCTGGGCAGACGGGGTTTGACTAGGATTGGTAGGAGGTGGCATCGCTTGCGACGCATCCTGCCGTCTTTCCTCTCCACCAGCGCGGGGTGATTGAGGTACGTCTCTACCTGATAGAACTTTCGCGGTGGCAAGGGGACTCGGGGTACCCGGACGCGATAGATCCTTGAGTTGAGCGACTTCTTTGGGAAGTGGCGACAGCATAACTGCGGCACCAGCTGGACTCGAAGCTCGTAGATTAGAACCAGAAGTACCTTGTAAAGGGGGCTGCTCTTGGCTAGAGGATGGTGAATCCACTGCCATCGCGTCGTTCCTATTCGGAGCAGGTTTCGCATGGTCAGTCGGTCTTGCTTCGGGTCTCACTCTCTTGACCACTTCTGGCCGAGGAATACTAATGAAATGTTGCATGAGCGTACAGTTCACAAATGTCTCAGTAGGGAACTTCACCTTTCCATGGCCAATTTGGTTGCCGCGAGGCTAGAGGATGGTCGATCAGAGGAGGTTCCATTGACATGGGCACGAGGAGCGGAAGGAGCAGAAGGGGGTGTAGATGCAGGTCGCCGGTTGTCGGATAGGGCGGGCGCGCTGACGGACGAAGGTAATCCATTCGGTCTCCCTTTCTCGGGAATAGTTGGTGTCGAGGACTTGGGTTGCGGGGAAGCCATAGGTGGGGACGCCTGGTCAGCCCCCAGATCAGTTAGGATATACGAGCCAGACCAAGACAGCACATTTACCTTCTCTGCATTTTTTACCCTCCATATAGGCTCTCGTTTCTTCAAGCTTGCGTAGTAACTAGAAAATTACTATTCAGTAGCGTTCATAGACCAAACAAAATCTTTTGTGGCTTACGCTTTAGCAAGGATCTTCAAGTCCCCACGGCCTTCGTTCTCGAGTAGCCTACTGATAGCAATATCTAGGACCCTACCCGAGGGCTCAAATACTTTGTGAACCGGGAAGACAGGAAGAAGTTCCTTGAGAACAATGATCGCATTGTACACATGCATGAACTCTCCCGATGCGATGCAATCAAGTAAACTCTGCAGGATACGTCAGGACGAACCTCATCATCACATTGAACCAATAAACCGACCTTCGTCAATCTTCTGTACCACTTCCTCACTACCATTTGGATGTCGGCCCACGTTGTAAGGTCTGCTAATGTGTACACAGGCTTGCTCCTGTAATGGTTCTGGAAACCACCAAGATAGACGACCTTGCCGCCGACCTTCGTTTTGCAGTCGTTCCAGTAGGCCGTCTCATCATCGTGCCATCTCTTTGCATCGGTCAAGAGCCCACATAAGAAGCGACCTAGATGGTATCTATGAGTTCGTAGAATATCCAAAATAAAGCAACAATAATAAGTACCGTAGTTCCGAGCTTCGTATTCGCTACAAGAGAATATGATGACCTTGATATGGTCATCAAGAAGCTAGCAAAAGTGTCAATAAGACAACAGGGAAAACATATCATAGGACTCACAACGTCATAACACTTGAACGTGGGGAAATTCGGGGTACCAAGCAAATGTATCACTTTAATGATCTGCGCACAAAAGTCTGCATCCATAGGCGAAAGAAGACAACGCGGCTGCAAACAATGCTCGACGAATGCAAGGGCAAATCTCCCAGAAGCACCCTTGTCACTCAAAAGCGCATGCGCAAACCAATGTTGTTTCTCTCTTGCCAGTCGCTTGAGAGTGAACGACCTCGCAGCCGTCTGTTCCTTCGCCTCGTCGAGCAAAGTCGATATGATCGTATTGATCCGATTCCTCTTTTCCTTGTGCTGATGAGCGGTTGCTCGTTTCGCCCTATCCGAAGAACGGTCTGCAATATTGTACAACGTGTCCTCCTGCCGGCTGAGGGCACGAAGAACGTCGCCTTCTGAACGATATTTCTCCGTTGGTGGAGAAAGATCGTAAGTCGAGAGTTGCCAAAATGTCAAATAAAACCCGGCCCTTCAAACGCGTGGGTCAGTCAACAAGAAATGCAGTTACTCGAGAACTCGACGTACCCCAGCACGTCCATCGCATTACCCGGCGCAATCTTCTTCACATCCTCGAACAACACAGAAAGCTCAGGTAGCCAGGGGCTCTAGTAGTCATGAGAACAAGAAATCACCAAAAATATCCAGGAAGTCGAAAAGAAAAATCTTACATCCGAGTTTGGCGGTGAAACAGGCGCAGCAACCTCAACACCTTCCATCGGAACAGGGTCAGCAGCGACCTGTGCCTCAGAAGCGGGCGTCTTGGGCCGAGGAGTAGCTTCCACTGGTGTAGCAGGCTCTCCCTGATTCGGCGACGCGACTCGCGAAGTCACCATACTCGGCTCTCTCTTCGCTGCCAGAGTGGCTTTCAAACGTCTCTCTGCTTCCTCATTTGCGATCTTATCCTTCTCTTCCATCGAAAGTGCTGCGGCCTGAACACGGATTAACATTAAATTCAATTATAGCAATAAAAATGACTATACCAATAACGAGTTGTGGAGCATGGGCCTGATGATTTGCATGCAAATCGGAGCGCAGATTCCATACGTCTGATTGAGCTCGGCAAGTCCAGGAAGGACACTCTTCGCATAATCGTATTCATCACCGGGTCCTGCGGCAGGGGCAGTAAGGAGTTCGAGATACTGAAGTAGTACTCCATGCGTCTGAACTCGACATTAACATCTCGAAACAAAATACAGCATTGAAGTTGCGGCGTTGGATGACTAACCGTGTCGTAAAGGCTGGCGAGAGACTTCAAATGAGCGTCGGGTGCTTTGAAGACACATGACTGTCTCTGCTGCGCAACTTGAATGAGGAGTGGGAGCGCAAGGCCGGAATCCACAAGCGCTTTCCGAAGTCTGAATGGACCCTTCAATATATCCCCTGGATCAAGACGTGCGCCGCGAGCAGCAGAAGCGACAGCTTCAATCCGGAGTGCGGGACCACCAGCCATGGCAGTGATTTGGGAATCGGACAAGCTGGGCAGGGGCTCAATTCCTGCCATCTTCCATATCAGCTCCCGAAGAACCACAATTTCGGAGGTTTGCCCTTGATATAGTTGATGAACGAGGTACTTGAGCAGAGGTGTGAGATCGGCTTTGTAACGACGGAATAGCATGCCCGTAAATGAAGCCAAGCCTGCTCAACACCGTCAGTCGTTGCTTCTCCATAGAAAAGGGGGACAGCGTACTCTGTAACCAATCTGATGTATTCACACCGTCGTCCTTGAGTCTGTCCTTGTTTGGGTTCGCGAACGCATCCATGACCACGAAAAGAAGGACATCGAAGTCCATAACCGTAGAATAGCTCAAAGCCTGGATGACCACATGGGCCATATTATCATAGGCCATAATCTGATGGACAGCATTGGAATAGAAGACACAGGGATTCGAATGCGCCAGTTTTGCCACAGTTGCCGACAAGGTATCGATAGTATTGTGTGACAGTCGCCGAAGAATGCCTTTCGACTCCCGCTCGGCTTGAACCCTTCGAATCCGAAGCTCAGGGTGTGAGCCGTACGTGCTAGCCTTCCACTCGCCGTACAACTTCCAACGAAATGTTGTGTCGTAAGCACGTATAACGTTCCACACCTCGACATTGCATACGGCATTGCCACTGATTAGGGGTAGCGCAGGGAGGAGATACAGCCGAGTAACCTTGAACCAGAAGTCCCGGACAGTAGAATCTGCACTTTCAGACTTGTTATTTTGACTGTCGGCTGTCTAAATTTGCGCATCAGTGAACCCCCGTAAAAATGATACTGATAGGAAAGCAAACTCACAAGATGTTGACGCCCCAAACGAACAAACTTTGTCAAGAACATAGTGTCGCGTGATATATGAAGGCCAATAAACCTCAAAATAGGTTCAACAACGTTGGAGAGATCATCGAAAGTGTGACACATAGGGACACGATCTGCCCAGGGTCGGAAGAAGAATACAAATTCGACACTGGCGGTGCATAGGGGAGTAGGAGCTTTGAGGGTAAGTTGAGGTTTCCGTTCGGGAACTGTGATAATTCCACTGGGACCGTATCGAGCTTTGGGACGAGAGAATCCACTGCGTTCCTCTCGGGGCGGGAACTGTGCTGAAAATAGAGGAGTGATTGAAAGAGTGAGGATACGGAGGATGAGATCAGCAATCTCAGAGTTAGAGTCCACAAGCCAAGGGAACTTAGATAGAATAGCAAAAGCGGGTCTTAAGGCGCCCACTGAAAATAGAGCATTCAACAAACCAAGTTTCTGGTTTGGATTCTCTTCGGGAGAAGGAGATGGACGTGCTTCGGTTGGGGGTGGAGGCGGGGGAGGAGCAGAACGGGACTTTGAGTGGCTCGATTCCAGAGGTGCAGCCATTGCAAGTTGGCTTATCTTCGCACCAGATATACGAGCATCGACAGAAGCCAGGTATTTCTTGTGCAGCTCGTTGAAGTCTTCGTCTTTGGGAGTGATCTACTCAGAGCATGAGAAATTGTAGAATGGGAATTGGATTGCGATACTCACATGAGCGTATAGATCTTCGAGGGAAATGAATCCTTCTCGAATCAGCAGTGCAGCCGTCAGGTACAAGCTCCTGGGAGTCGGGGCTGTGACTCCTTCCGACTGTGATCCAGTAAGCATTGAACATCCCGCATTTGATTATATTCGTGCGCACCTTATAATAGCTGAACTTAAATCCCAGCACTTGCGCCAAAACTCTCCCACCTGCTGAGGTGCGAACCTGTTTGCGACTGGAAGGGTATCCCGACGAAGTCTCTGCGATAAAGAGGACTTCGTCTAGATCTTTGTCGTTGTACTGGCCTGAAGAAGAGGAGTTTGACATTGGTTCATCTTCGTTATTGGGGGTGGGACGATGGTGAATTGGAGACGACCATGGGGAGTGTGCCAAAAACGAGAGGAAGAAACTATAATGAGCAGCAATGTTGACAGAGAACACATCCAGGATGACGTCCAAGGCACGGTTGGGGTCAAGGTCGAAATACCCAATGAGCCCAACTACTCGTTCCCATGCAAGGCCAGCGCGAGTGTCGATAGTTTCCTGAGGTTCGACAGGTGCACCATCGGAAGTCGAGTGTGGAGGGCCAAGGCTACTCGTAACTTCCGTCGTGAGTTTGGAATAACCTTCTGACTGTTCCCGCAAAAGGTTGAACTTATTTTGCTTGTAACTGAAGTTGGAAATACCGACGTGAGCTCCATAATGATACAATCAGCTGGTAATAGAGAGACTTACAACAGGGCAGTGCGTGTGCGAATCTCCTTCTTCTCGAAGGCCTGCTTCTCTGGTACGAGACCAACCAAAGCCACCAAACCCATATCTAACCTTTCCCTGCAAACGTCTTCGTCAATGACGCGTGCCACCTGTTGCCATTAACGTCTTGAATCCGAATTGAAGACTAACGCCACACACCAGAAGTTTACGAACAACAATCGCGAGTGTTTCCTTATCTGCATCAGCACTCTCCCTTGCCTTTACGAGACGGTTGACAGCAGTTGTAATATCCGCGGGGGAAGTCTCCTCGTTGCTATTAGCAATAAGGGGCAAGTTTCCTTGCTCAGCCTTGTGTATGGCCGACTTTGCATCTAAAAGGATCTCTTCCAACTCCACATCAACCGACCAAACCAAATCGACGAGGATCTCTCCGAAGGCGGTCACATTTGAGGATTGGAGAGTGCCAGAGGAGGAAGGGAGTCTCTCAAGGACGGATTGAATGAATGAGACGAATGTATCGGCTGTGAGTATTTTCTTTGGCGTCCAGGTTATTAATGCGGAGGTCAATAAAGCATGATACACTGTCGTTAAAATATCATTTGAGGCCGAGTCGAGGACGCCACTGCCATGGGGAGAGACAATGTTTCGACTGCGACATATCCAAGTCGTCAGTGTAAAACGCGATGATTGTGAACAACAACACGTACCATTCGTCTTCCCCTCCCGCATCCCACGACGAGAGACACTTTCGGACACGTTCTACAATGTCCATGGATAGCATGATGAGTGAGACTGTTCAGGCAGTGCCTGCACAGTGTTGGATGGTGGAGAACAAGCCGAGGACACAATACAGCCTGAGGCTGGCTTGTGGCCATAGCATGTTGATGCTTGTTTGTACACGCGACTCAAAATGGATGTTCATTGGGGTTAGGGTTCCAGCGAATGAGGTGTGTGCGTCTGCGGCAAGTGGCTGCGAACCTGCGACCATTCGGTACATGGCATTTTATTGGGATCCCCTTCGTAGTGCGATACTCCGGCGGCCAGTTTCAGCATCCCTGCGAATGATTACACCCCTGTGGGATTGTCCGACATCCATCAAGACATCTGATGTTCTCAGCTTTGGATGATCTCTGCACCTTGCTTGGGTTTCGGCTGAATTGTGTCACACAAGGCCTTGGAATCTCGAGTCGTTCCATGCGGACAGTTACGGGCTGAAATGGATGTGCCCCAAGGTCACCAGTCCTGGCAATCCATTGGATTCTGCTGAGCAGAATGCACGAACCACGTCCGATTTGCCTCGTTCCGCAGAGTCCAAGCCACGATGCAACCTTGGTTCTCGGCTTAGTATCGCAGCGAGATCGCCATTGGTCATTTTTGTGGTGGATGATTGGCTAGAGCGCCCGGTCTTCTCCCAACTTGGCATCACCTTAGCATTTCTCGTTTTCCACCCCTGGAATGGGTCTTTGCATAAAATTTGGGCCTTGTTGCGAGCCTCGGGCTGGGCTATAAAGCTCTCCGTGACATCGTCCTTGTGCATCGACTGCCATCTGCTCTCTTTTCCCGGTTTCTTTGCTTCTTTCCCAGGTGGTCGTGGGCATCGAACGGTGAGAAGGCTCTGATTTCTTCCTCGTATGGGCATTGAGGGACTGATGTGTGTATAGATCCTTGCCCTTGCCGTACCACGATTTGGTTGTACCTCACTTGACTTTCCGTTCTGTCGTGGAAAGACCGCAATTTCAGCGAGAAAACCCTTTTGCTCACCGAATCAGCAGGAACACTCGGTCTATCTTTCTTTTCCACACGTCATTCTCTTCGGCACCTTCCTTTGCAAACAAACACTATATAATACCCTTTGTTGTCTACCCTCAATCTTTGGACCCCTTCGATCCCCGAACCAAAGGTCTCCCCGAATATTCAAGCATATTCACAATGTTTTCCCTACTCCCCACACTCCTTATTGCATGCACCCTCATCTCCTCGGTCCTTACGGCTCCAGTCCCTCTTGCCCCTCTGAGCCTCAACGATGCCACAATCACAAAGGTCCGAAACAACATGCTGCAAATATCCACCCACAGGTGAGGCCTTCTATTTCGCCACATAACACAGCAGGCCACGTTGACTGAGATAACGCCATAAAGTTGGGAGCTTGGAACAGCCGCGCAGACAGACCTTGAACTGAGGGCACCAGCCTTGACTGTGCTGTGGCCCACCGCGTTCCCCCCACCAAAGTCTCTTAGCCCTGTTCTCAATGCTTCCGCTTCTGGTGCACTGTCAATTGCAAAGAGGTATGAAACTTTTTGTCGGAATTGTCTTCTTGGCGCTTACATCTCCCACACAGAGTTGTCCGGGCAAAGCCCGCGAGCAGCAAGACACTCATTGATGGTGATGGTGCAGTTGGAGACCCACCGAGTAAGTGATGCGAAGCTCCACAGTTGAAATACAAGAAGATACACATCTCACACATTCCTCCGGCAATTAGGCATCGGCACTGCAGTCCTTCTCGCCAACTGGACCCGTTCCGACCCTTCCGACCAATCGTTCTCAGTTGCAGCCGCACAACAGCTGGACTTCCTCTTGAACGATGCTCCCCGTACCAGCGATGGTGCAATCTCTCATCGCAAGGACCAAACCCAACTTTGGTATGTCCACCCCACATCAAAAATCCTGTCACCATGCTGATAACGGCCGCAGGGCGGACTTCGTCTACATGGTTCCTCCCTTCATTGCCTACTATGGCGCCCTTCAAGGCGGAGATGACGGTGCTAATCTATTGCAAGAAGCATACGATCAATGTCGTCTTTATCGCAAGTATCTATTGGACACTGGCTCTGGTCTTTGGAAGCATATAGTCCTTGGAAACTGGCAGGATAACGCACGTTGGGGCACAGGTAAAACTTTGTTATATTAAACCGTGAACCCTACTGACGCGCCCTGTTCAGGCAATGGTTGGGCTGCTGCTGGAATGTTCCGCGTCTTGGAGACGATCCGACATTCAAGCGTCTCCTCTCAATTCCAAAGTCAAACTGACGACCTGACCTCTTGGATCCAACAGATCATTGACAACACATGGAAACATCAGGTGAGATTGTGCCTCGATGCATCACCGAGGATTATAAATGCTCAAACGCCCCTCGCAATATAGAACTCTGATGGTTCTCTCCGAAACCACTTGGACGACGAGTCGTCCTTTGTCGACACCTCTTCTACAGCTCTTCTTGCTGCCGTAACTTATCGAATGGCCGTTCTTACTAAAGATACCTCAAACGTTGACGCTGCGGATAAGGCCTTTTCATATATCAAGACTCAGATTGATTCCAATGGCTGGCTTGCCAACACGGTTGACCCTCTTACATTTACCACCCCCTCTGCTTCTGGTTCACATAGCCCCGAAGGACAAGCATTTGTTCTTCTCCTTCAAGCGGCATATCGAGATTATTCCTTGGCCAAGTCTGGAGGCGTCCGCGACATGCTCCTGGCCTACATTCAAACCCGTTGATCGTTGAATCTCTATCATGATGGTGCTGTATGATGGAAACAAGCATCCATCCATACAGCCTTTTGTTGTTTGTTGTATTTCTTGTATGTAGCAAATCGCTCTTCTCACTGTTGTGTGTTTTTCATCTTGGGCTTTCTTAACTTGTTGGTATTTTTATATGCAGCACGAGCTAGATTATAGAGTGTCGGTCTATATAATTAGCATTACGGATTGTACTTGCCTGGAATGCAATTGTTTCCCCCGAAAGATGACGCGAGATTGGAAGAGGCTGAACGGGCTGGGAAGCTGGACCGTCGAAGACTGGCCTATGAGCGGGTTCTCGAAAGCCTGGATTGCCGCGAAGGACTCGGAAGGAGGGCCTGAGTAAAACTGGGCGAATGGGGACGAGCGCATTGCTGACATAACCAAGAAAATAAGCTGGGGTCGGCAAGGTACATGGACCTTCCATATATGGAAGTTCATGACCGGTTTGTGACCGGCGGATTTCCTTTTTTAGGATGGGAAGTTGGATATTGCATCCAGACAATTTCCCACAGCAGTGTCTAGCTCATAAATCTCTCTATCGACCCACAACCATCCCTGCTTTGGCCCCATCCGTTCCCTGTAGTACTGTGCCGTTCACGGCCTTTGCTCTTCAGCATGGTCTTCTTCATGTTCATCGTCTCCCTCCTCGCTGCTCTCGCCCTTTGCTGTTTGCTCTTCCCCTCAGTATGGGCTTCGATGGCAGGAGACGAATTCCTGGATGCTCATGAAGCAGGTCTTGCGCTGGTGGCCTCTCGTAAGTTTGTTATCTCCCACTCTCACTTTAGCCCCGAAGAAACCAATTCGACGACCCATTGCCAATAGGAAATCCCGTACGAGAAACAGGGCCACCAGCGTGCATGGCGAAGCTCATTATGCTACGACATAAGGTGTGTCCAGATACCAACTTGCTGTCACGACCCCCTCGAACCCCAACCGACCTTATCGCTTCCAGATAAACCAAGCCAACTCTAGGAGAAGATGTAGTGCCAGTCATGCCCGACAAGCAGCGTACACGTTCAACGTACCACCACTCCGTTCTCCACGTAACGCCCCTTGGGCACGATTCGGACGAGCGCATGGAAAACAATACCACTGATATAGAGCACCAAAACATGGAAGAAGCCTGGATGAATCTCTTCTGATATCGCAGTCCTCTATACCCCACATTTTTATAATATTTTTGGTTCTACTGCTTTGTTCAACACCGTTGTCGATTTGTCCTTTTCCCCCCTCCGTTCATCATTCCTCGAGCTCCCTATCTCTTCGCCACCATCTCACGAACTAAACCCTTTCCCCTTATCCGATCTGGTACCAACATTTGGCTTGGTTTTAGAAACTTGGCTCCCCACACTTTAAAGCTCTATCGTTCGTACCTCCCTTAAAGGACCATGTCCTTGGTGTTGTAGTTTCTTTCGTCCTTTCTTCTTTCGCTGCTCGTAGTTCAAACAAATAATCAGAAGCAGCATTCCATGTTGCGTGTACTCATTCTATTGGCACAACACACTCACAGACAATGTCGGCACCGTCTTTCCTCCTCCTTCCATGCATTATGCCACCGGATCGATGTATCAGCACGTCATACATACGCGCTCTCCCCAACCCCACCACCAATCCCTCCTCCCCCTGCGACTCTCATCCTGTTCTCCGACACGTTCCGACCATGCACTTCAATCTTGACAACCAGTCTACGTGGTATCATCACCAATCCAACGTATCTCCCGTCCAAGTTTACGCTATCTGGGGGCGAAAGCCGGAATTCATCGGTGTTTGCGAGGAGGACGTTGAGTTGCGAATCCGTTCCCGCGAACGTGCCTAGGAAGATGCGCCCGTCCGATGTCGTGATTCGTAATGTTTCGCGGAGGAGGTTTTTCAGTTCTTGGACGGGTTTGGGATCTACGGTGGTGGTCATGGGTGGTGGGTGTGGTGAGAGATTACTCAGGCCTTGGGTTCGGACTCGGTAATGTGGCTAGCACTTTCAAAACCAGACGCGCTGCGAAGGGCGTGCGGAGTGGCATGCACATTTCACGAGTTCGAATTCGAATTCAGATTGGAGAGGGAAGGAGTAATTACTAGAGTAGAATGGGGTGAAACACGTATTGAATAGATAAGACTTGCATATGTACCTAACAAGACAAGAGATGAAAAAAAGAAGTCTGGGTATCCATAGATATGGGGTACACAACGTCAATTCGACCAGAAGACCTCTTCTCTTTAATGATACCGGCATCTACCACACACCACCATACTATATCGTATATTCCAACATGAAACCCACAACTGACATCATGTCTAAATTAAATTCTCGAATCAGACAAACCGCCCCCGTCGACTGGACACCGCCGAAAGAACGCTAGGAGCCTTTGAGAGTTTGGCCGGTTTCTTTTGATCCTTTGCTCTATTCGAGCTTGCAGATCCTCCACGTTGGCCCGTTATGGACCCTCCTCCCATCTTGGATTTCGTTAAACCGGTAACAGCAGATGCACCTGCCCGACCGGTCCCTGCTCCACCTGTGCGAGAGGTGCGTTCGTGCCGTGCCCAACTTTCCATGTTGCGGTGATATGCTGACGTTTGACTTCGAGAAGGCTAAAGAGTGGAAAGAGTGGGTGTGTGGTGTTTGTTTCATTCAGTCGATATTGGGAAATCGAGGTGACATGGTCATGGGAATGGACTTTACCTGAACGCCGTCTTCCCAACTGTCTTGGGCCTGCAGGGGGGCCTGTCGTTTCGCGGTTGCTACGACCTCTTTAACCCGATAATTCTCCTCATCTTCGTCATCTTGATCTATGTATGAGACGTTTGTTGGATCAATAACGGAGATACTCTGAACAAATCCGATGAGTAATCTATCTAGAGGCACACATAAGTGGTTAGCTCACCTCTTCCCCTCTTGCGACTTTACGCGCTCGTTGGCGCAGCTCCTCTGCAGAAACAACGCCGGGATTATTGTTCTCATCATCTTCGTCGTCACTTTCAAAGTCCTGACTTGCACGGCCTAGAGAAGTCAGGAACGTATCATCGTCTCTCATAAGGTGAGCGAAATCATCATTGTCGTCATCATTAATGCCAGTATTGTAGGCCTCCACGAATGGACGCGTCTCTGGATCTTTGGCTGTCCGACGTGTGAGGAACCGAGGGTTACCTTTGACTTGAGGTTATGGAAGGACGAACCTATCTCATCCAATGTATCACCATCGATCCTCCGTTTCTTATTGGCAATCTTCTGGCGTCTTCGAGCATTCTCTTCATCATCGTCTTCACTGTCACTGTCCTCGAAGCCGATACCGCGATCACGCCGTTTGGCTCTTAACTTACCCTCCGCCGCATCACGGTGTAACCTCTCAAGTTCCTCGTCATCAATCTGTTGATGTTCCCTAGTCGAGTTAAATTTCGGTCACCGGTCGCTCCACAATCACGAGGAGAAGAAACACATACTTGACTTTCTCCAACACCTTCTCTTCATTCAGCGTGTCAGCATCCATCTGTTGATCGTCCACAAGTTCTGTGAGTGTCTGATCCTGGTCCTCGCCGTCACTATCGTCGTCATCTTTCGAGGGTCCTCCGAACCCAAACCCGAACTTCCGATCCTCATCTGATTCCTCGGCTTCCCCTTCAACAAACTCGGACCTTTCGAGTCGTTTCATGGGTTTCACCCGAGGTTGCATGAGCACACCGAACGGATTACGAGGTTTCTTGGGACTCGGAGAAGGACTTGATTCGTAGGCCATGGGTTCAGGCGTGACATTTCGTTTGACAAGTCTACGAGTTCGAGGGACCGTCGGGGATTCGAATTCTTCATCTTCGAGTATCAGCGTGTCAAGGGGTCGCCGGGGGCCTGTACGCGTCACTGAAGTAAAGGGTGAAGAGGCACCAAATTTATTGGTCCGGACTGACGACGGGGCACTATAGCAGTCTGCCACGGACGGGCTTGGTCGTGTCTGCGTCAGAAACCTTTTCACCAGATGCGGTCAGTATAAACGATCAATCAATCTATTCTGAGAGACTGACCCGTGTTCATTGACGAATAACTGTTGCTTGTTTGCTTGTTTACGAAGGGCTCCTTCCACAAGAAATTCTTGTTCCTTCTCGAATATATCGTCAGCTTTCTGGAGAAGCGTTCCAGATACATCCAACGAAGGTTGTGCATCATTGAAGGTCAAGGAGATGTCATTCGCCTTTCTTAGTGCGCTCAATCCCTTGCCACTCTGCTGGATATTGAGTCAGCGAACTGAAGCATTGACGAAAAATTCAAGGAGTCCCTTACCTTATCTGGGGTAAAGAATTGTGAAAATCCTAGTCCTCCGGCCTTCATGACATTGTGTACAGCTGGTGAATCAGCGACTTTCGTTGCACTTGAATCGAATAATCGAGAGAATCCTGGACTGATAGCTGCAGCAGGTTCCAAGGCTATCACACCATTACCATCTCGAGCGTCGGACATTGGCGCGTCTTCAGAGAAATCGAAGCCTTCGTCCAAACCTTTCTGGAGTCGCAATGGGCTCAGAGAAGGTGAAGACAGATTCACTGAACGATGTGGTGATCCCGACGTTATGGGTTCGATATTTATTGGTTCGGACATGAATGGGTCGTCTTCGTCCCTCGAGATCTCTCGGAATGGTTCGCGTTTGGTCTGTGAGCTAGATATGCCCAAAGGGTTCTCCTCGTCATCTGTTTCTCTGGCGAGTTGTAATCCCAATGCGAAAGAGGTGGATCTCCGAGAGGCGCGATTGCCCAAGGCTGCAGCTGCACCGACTACCGTATTCTCTTTATCCTCTCCACAATCATAGGCCATACTTGCGTCGTTCTCCTTATCTGTCTCGTTCTCGGTGGTCCCATCTGCTGTTTCCGGTCTTGCCATTTGGGGAGAAGAAGTCGAGGAGCCTTGAATAAACGAAGTATCTGGAACGAGCACTCGACCAAACGATGCTTTCGGAGGAGCGTTTTCACCCTCCTCATCCGAATCAAGGACAGCGATGTGACGTTGGCGGGGGTGTCTGGAACGAGGAATCACGTCCATATCCTCGGTGTCCTCTGCATCACTTGTATGACCAGATGACTGGTGAACCACAAATCCTGACTCTTCCTCTTGCCTTGCAGGCGCGTCATTCTCGTTCTCCTCGTTACCAACACCATCCACGTCTGCGTCCGGAGCGTCGTCGGGTCGCCACTCCTCATCACTACTATCCGATTGGTCTTCACCCTGAAGTGACGCAGGACCATCCAAAGACTGCTGAAGGGCCTGTTCGCTGAGTGCCAAGATTCTTTCCTGCATCTTGAGCTTACGATCCCCATCCATAGGCATCTCGGTCAGACGACCTCCGCGTTTTGTCCACTCGGATTCTTTCTGGCGGATGCTCTCTTGGCCCTGAGACGCCATCCGCTGAGCAAGAATTTGGTTCAGGCTTCTCTGGTCCATCTCCATGACTTTACCCTTGCCCTTCCTGGAGGATCCCGAGAATTGAGGTGCTGCAGCTTCTGCAAGCATACGTGAAGACTCTGTTTCATCGAACTCATGTCGTCTAGAACGCATCGAAGCCACTGAAGGCTTTAATACGTTCTTTAGACTTGGCCTCACATAGACGTGTCTCTGCTTCCCTTCGCGTGCCAGCAGGGTTGGCTTCGAGCTACCAATAATTTCCAAGTCGCTATCGTCATCTTCTGCTTGATGGTGCAAAGCTTGCTGTTTCAGCGCGCGTTTCTTCAGTTCGGCCAGCTCCTGTGCTCGCGTGGCGGCAGCACGTTTCTCCCGGTTTTGTGCAAGTAAACTCCCCATGTCGGGCATGTCATCATCAGAATCCACGGAGGAAGGCGAAGGGAGAGCTTGAACATCACCCAGGAGGCCATTAGACTGGAACTTGGCTGGCTGGCTTTCCGCTTTCGTCGACTCAGAAGGTCGACGCGTTCGGTTTGTAGACGGAACCACTGAAAGTCTGGGAAGAGGATTGGGGGAAGAGAATTGCTGAATTGGGTCGGAGGAAGGTAATAGTAAAGGCTCGGGTTCGGGATGTTTTCGCGAATATCCAGCTCTGAAAATATAATATATTGGACTTGAAAGTCATTCAGAGCATAGGACAGAATGCACCTCAATAAATCCAGCATGCTTGATAGTGAAAGCTGTGGAACGTTTGCTCGTGGAATATGAGCATCTTGATTGGCAATGATTCGCGCTGTCGCTTTCTTCGTCTCTTGAATCTCTTTCTTGGTGGGACGCTGCGTGGACGTATATTATTGTCATGAATTCTATTGAATATATTTCACGCACTTTGTGGACAGACTTTCGTTTCTTACTGCCTTTACTCTTTCTCCTTTCACCTGCTACCTCATCACCAGAGCTTAGCCGAGGTCCTTCAGGTTCACTAACATCCACCGCTTTCTGCTTCCCTTTCTTCTTGTCACTCAAACCCATCTCCTGCGACGTGGGCGGGGTCGTAGAGGAACGCGATGGAGGGGTGGTTGTACGATGTTCTGAAGCTGGTGACTTGGGTAGGGGTGCCTGAAGTTCTGAGTCGCTACTGTCCTGAGCTACGACGCGCTTCTTGACGCGAGACCGAACGTTCGCGGGAGGTGTAGATGGTCTTGACGGCGAAACTCGTCCCGAGGAGCTTGTCAAAATGGGGAGAGATGAGCTGAATGGATTTTCGTCTATTTCCAGCGTTTGACGCGAAATGGTGGCCCCCGCAGATTCAGATTCCATCTCTTGATCTTTCAGAGTGTCGCCTTTGTCAGGGTTGTTATCGTTGTGTGTAACCGCCGCAGGAGCAGCCATATCGTCGTCTTCATCGTCGTCCATTTCCCGCAATTTCCGTTTCCAATCAAACTCATATCCACGATCCTCCCCGTCGCGATCGCCTTTGGTGAGACTGAACGATACATCAGCTAATTCTTCGTCTTCATCGTCGTCGTCCCCGCCGAGAGATGGAAAGGAGACGTCCAGATCATCTGAATCCGGTGGTAAGTCGATTCCTGATTCTGAGGAAGCTCCAAACGCGCTGCGAATTGATGCGATACTTGTATCTGCGAGCAAGTCTTCATTCTCGTCCAACACGGGAGCCTTGCGGCGACCATAAGTTACTGCTGAGCGCCTGACGATTGGTGAAGACTGTTGGGACATGAGTGCCGCGCCTGTCGGTCACTGTTTATCAAAGCGATGGAGGATGTTGAGGGCGTGTTGGGTGGGTGCGTATTTGAAGTTACCGCTTGTATCCGGGCATGACGGCACATTCAACGCGTTCGGTCACAGATCGTGACATACGCGATGGGAAGACATCAATACATTCACAACGCGACAAACACGTGACCGCGTATATTACGTAACAAACGCTTTATACTACATTCACAAAATACGCTGGTCGAAATATGGCTGGAAATGTATTCAAGATTTTGTGAAGGTTCTCAATCTTAAGTCATTCGAAATAAAAGTGGTCCGTCGGAAGTACAGGCAAGCGGTCTGTGTGGAATGAGCGCTCGTCTCAACGAAGAGAGTCAGGATTGTCGCGGATTGTTGATGTTGCAGCAATAGAGTACCGTGTCACACCCGCACACAGGGTCTTTGTTACTTGGAAATCAATAGGACACATGAAGGACTCAAAGTTCAAACAGTCGCAGCGTGCAAAAGGCAGTTTTCGACCAGAGTGATTACACGTAACGGTCCGAGCGAGAGACCCTTGCATGCTAGATGGTAAGGCTGCCGTGTGTGACAGACTATGCAGAGGACATCGATATCGTAGAGATTCTGGCGAGCAGTTGGTCGGTCAAGATGGATGGACACTAAGCCGTCGACTGGCAGGAAGTAAGAGATTGAACCAGGTTGGGCGCTCAAGTTGGCGAAAGCGTGGTGGCGTCAGACAATGATACCATATCTGGAGAACTGTACAGTTGCTTCAGCCACAAACTCTACCCAGGAGAAACGCCCACAACACCGATTCCCAAAACATCCCCTCCCTCAAGATCCCTCAAGATGAGGTATGTATGCATCTATTTTCTGAGATACAGTGTGCTCATGTTACGCCCGCAGTCACCGCAAGGTATGGCAGAATTATTGCGAAATTTGGAGGGAGGAATCTGATCAAATGATGTTACATTCAGTACGAGGCTCCCCGACACGGCTCCCTTGGATTCTTGCCTAGAAAGCGGGCTGCTCGCCACCGAGGAAAAGTTAAGGCATTCCCCAAGGTGCGTGTACCAAACCATTTATCGAAAGGCCTTATTTGCTCAGATTCCGACTCCGTGAATTAGGATGACCCCAAGAAACCCGTTCACTTGACAGCCATTATGGGCTACAAGGCTGGTATGACCCATGTCGTTCGTGACCTCGAGCGTCCAGGTTCAAGTACGTGATTTTGAGAAGTCCAGTATTGAATCCCGAAACTTATGTTGTCCCTAGAAATGCACAAGAGAGAGGTCGTGGAGGCAGTCTCGATTGTGGAGACTCCTCCTCTCATTGTTGTCGGTGTTGTTGGTTATGTCGAGACACCTCGTGGTCTCCGTACCCTCACCACTGTCTGGGCTGGACATCTTTCAGAGGAGCTCAAGCGAAGATTCTACAAGAACTGGTACCGCTCCAAGAAGAAGGCCTTCACCCGATATGCCAAGAAGCACGCCGAGGATGGTGGCAAGTCGATCTCCCGTGAGCTCGAGCGTATCCGCAAATACTGCACCGTCGTTCGTGTCCTCGCACACACCCAAATCCGCAAGACTGGTCTCAGCCAGAAGAAGGCACACCTTATGGAGATTCAGGTCAACGGTGGATCCATTGCGGACAAGGTCGAGTTTGCACACAACTTGTTCGAGAAGCCAGTGGATGTCAAGTCGGTGTTCGAGCAGGATGAGGTTGTGGATGTCATTGCTGTCACCAAGGGTCACGGTTTCGAGGGTGTAACTCACCGATGGGGAACCAAGAAGTTGCCTCGCAAGACTCACAAGGGTCTCCGCAAGGTCGCTTGTATTGGTGCATGGCATCCTTCCAAGGTCATGTTCTCAGTTGCCCGTGCTGGTCAAAGTAAGTACACCTCATAAGTTTACTCGCGAAGCAACCTAAGTATGATCATTAGACGGTTACCACCACCGAACGGAGCTCAACAAGAAGATTTACCGTATCGGTGCAGGCGACGACGATGGCAATGCTTCCACCGAGCACGATATCACCAAGAAGAGGATCACACCCATGGGTGGCTTCCCCCATTACGGTATCGTCAAGAACGACTACATCATGTTGAAGGGCTCCATCCCCGGAACGAAGAAGCGAGTCGTCACCATCCGAAAATCCCTCATGGTCCACACCTCCCGTCGTGATCTCGAGAAGGTCCAACTCAAGTTCATCGATACATCCTCGAAATTCGGAGTAAGTCATGATCTGCGTTGTCTTTGCAACGAATTCCGATCTCTGACTTTTTTTACTTTTTAGCACGGAGCCTTCCAGACCTTCGAAGAAAAGGGCACGTTCCTTGGAACGCTCAAGGCCCGGGCGTGATTTCTTTTTCTCTACTTTTTGTCATTACCACACGATCGCATGTTGTATGCTACATATTTCTATGACCATGACGCACTTTTCGATGCATACCTTCTTGGTCTCTGAGTGGAATGAGCGAGCATGAAGCTCAAAAGTTTTCGCCATGTCTGGATGGCTGGCGCTAAATCAATGAGGCACCCAATCAGAATGTGGCAAATAGAAAAGTAAAACGCTGGTGGCTTTCCCGCACGTCGTGCAAAGCTTGTGAGCAACATCCACGCAGACGGTGTCTCGTATTTCGCCGGACGCGTTCGTCGCGTTTCTCCCATTCGTGCGCTATCAGTGCACCCCTCGGTATGTTTTCCAGACATTCCAGAGACTGCTGACGTTTTAAATAATCGTAGGATGACTGCACGTCACATTGATGCTGAGAGTGTCCTCTCTGGGCCTCAAATGTTGTCGTCAAGTCTCCCGGCATTTCTCCTCCCTATGGCTTCGCAACAATGTGACGCATCCTCATCAAATTTTCTTGAAGACTACGTTTTCTCAGTGGGCTTCTTTACGACAGCGCAGAGATACGCTAGGTGCCGAAGGAGGGATAGATATCGTCGGAGAGGTAACAGAGGAGGGCCGCTCAATCCAGTCGGATTCACAGCAAAAACATGTTCAGACTGACCCCGCTGAATGTGGAGCGTCCATCTATTGTGAGGGTTTTGGGAAGGAAGGGCGTGATTGCGAAGCTTCCCGGGACTGTCACGGTTATTCCGAAGGCAGAGAAGCGAGGGAAGGTGAAGAAAGAAAAGGAAGGAGTTGCTGTCGAGCAGGACACAGAAAAAGACACAGAAGCCGTTTACACGCATTTCCAAGCTCATCTACCTCAACTTCCCGAGACTCCTCCCAAGACGCAAAACCATCTCATACCCTTTCAACCACCTGTTCAAGACGACATTGTCGATCTACCTTGGGAAATCACAGAGGAGGAACCTCCCGTCACGAACGACAGCGAACCCCCTCGCAATCCTCAAGAGCTCCTGGACATTCTGGACACGACAGATTCGATATCTCATGCCTGGGACGCATACCAACATTTGATGGCTCTCCCTCGCGAAGAAGGTTCTCGACTGCCCGTCCCATGGACTCACCTCCAACGTCTCACACGTCTCCTCGTCTCCACCAAACCTCGAACTCGCACCAATTTCATCCGTTTATTGACTGTTATATCTACGATTCACAAGCATGGGGGGCATGTTCATCTATGGCAATGGAATGCTCTTATAGATTTTGCAGGGAGAGGATGGAGGAAAACGAGGCCAGAGGATTACAACAACGCCATTGGCGTTTTCAATGATCTTCTCTACAAGAGAGATCCGGGATCGACTTTTTCTCGCTCAGCCATGGACGAAGATCCCAATCGTCGCATAGAGGGTGAAAGTCTAAACGACGACGACAGCGGTTTCGATAACTGGCCAGCACCCAACGTGGTAACTCTCACTACTCTTCTCAACATCGCAGGCCGAACTTTATATCCCCCAACGTTCCAGCATGCTTCCGATTTGTTTCGAAATTCTGGAATGCCCCCGAACCGGATCACTCTCCTTGCTCGTCTCCGTTACTTTTCCCGTCGAGGCGAACTCACCGGCATACGCACTACGATATCTCAAATGAGGGACCACGAATTCGATTTAGGTATAGATGGCACGAACGCGTGTCTTTGGGCATACGCTTACAACGGCCGCCTCGATACCGCCCAAGCCATCTACGACATCCTGAAAAGTCGCGTTCGGATCCTCAACGGAGATGACTCAGGAGAAGATATAGACAAAAATGTGGTCGAGTTGGAAAAGTTTCTCGAGGCAAAGGAAGGAATAGCAGTCCCGGAAGGGTATCGGCCCCTCGATTTGANNNCGTTTAGANNCCTCCTCCAATGTTTTGCATATCACAGGCTGATCTGATGCNAAGCCTGAGTATCTTTATNGATATGATCAAGTTTATGNNNGNAGGTCATGGTCGTCGTGGCGGCGGCGCTGAGAACGCGAATGGGAAAAGCTCCACAGCGGGGAAGGGTTCTGATGGGAAATTAGATGTGGGGCGTAAAGAGGATAGAGATGGAAAGAGACGGAAGTTGAAGCGCAAGGAGGATTTGGCATACCAAACGACCTATATGTTACCGGCGTACCGTGCCATTTTCCTTGGATTTGTTCGACATGCGCTTTCCCCGAAGGGTCTTGTGGCTCAGAAGACGTTGTCGCACCGGTTGAAGCATATCCATGATGGGGCGTATAGGGATCGGGCAGCTTGGAATTTGAGCGCACTCGAGGCACTTCTTTGATTGACTTTTTGCGTCTTCCGAGTGGTGCGAGGCCGAGCGAGAGGACGCTCTATTGGATCATGGTCGCGTTCAGTAGGTGTACGGGAGATGATGCTGAAAAGCTGAGGGAGGTTTATCAGAAGCTGGAAACCAGATATGGCGGCGGATGGGGAGGGAGGATGGCATGGTTGAAGAAGGTGCTGCATGGTGGTACATGAATCTTTGTTGCTGACGAATCAATCTATTACACTTCTATCAAGTCACATTAATCCTACATACATCGCACTTTGACTTCTCCTGCACAACACAAACACAACAGGTCTGTTAATCGATACGAACCCCCATTCACTTCTTCTCTGCCTCTGCGATTTAGATCGTCTCTTCACATCCTGCCGCCATTCTGCTTTCTCCATCTGACATACTCATCCCACCCGACAAAACACTTGCTGCTCTGATACCTCCTCAACTTTACACAACGCCGAAGGTCCTCCGTGATTTGACCAGTCCACCCTGCTTTCTGAATCGCACTATCAATTGTCTCTATCTTATTCCATCCTTGTTCTGGGGCGACCTGAGGGAGATAGGTGGCAGAGTATGTAGGTTTGGACGAAGCGAGAGAGGAACGAGTTGGTGTAGAAGTGGATGATGATAAAGGAGAGGGAGCTTCTGAACGATTGGGTGTTGCTGGAACAAGAGTCGGTGCTGAGAACGAGACAATGATGCCATGTACCCCGATGGTCCAATCGAGGTAGGAATCAGCATCTTCGAAATCGGTAAGGAGAGATATTCTACATTGTGTGTCCAAAAGACGCATAAGGAGATGCAAATAATTTGAATCGAATCAGCAATCGTCAGTGTTGGTATGATAGATCAACCTTGATGAGAACATACCCGCATTCAAGACTATTCAACTCCCACTCCTCGATCTTTCTGAACCTAGAGTCCCGAAATGCACTGATGATAGCATACTCGGCGAGACCCTCATGCAAAGGAAGTGCCTCGAAGCACCCAATGCAACCCCGTAATCTGGGTGATCGTCCAGGACGAGACGACCGGGTATTCCAAGTCACAAAGAGCGGACTAACAACCAACCAACCAACCCCCAAAACAACCACGATGAGTTCCGATATCCAAAAAACACCACCCCAAAAGAACACATACTATTTGTCGTCAGGGAATTGAGGAGGGATAGGACGTTTGTCAGTGAGTGCGCAGTAGAGCGTATCGAATGCGTGGAAACAGTGTTCAGGAATGCACGCTTGGGTTTCTCCCCCCTCCGAGAGATCGGTGGTACCATTGGGAGGGAGAAGAGCCATCGGAAAAGAGTGCGGTTAGAGAGATGGAAGAGGATGAGTGAGACTGGGACAATGTGCCATGACTGGAGACGAGATTCTTATGGCATCCGAGTCCGGCGTGTGGCCGTTCAAATGATGCACAGGGTGCCACCCGCTGCCGTATCGTATACCGTATAATTATATCACACACTTCAAATAGCAATCATTTACTACAGATGACCTTCCTAGCGTACTGCCGGACATTCCATCGAGTAACCCTAAACAACCTCGTAGTAACCCTATACTAAAGAGAGAGAAAAAATGCATCATGCGATATTGACATCGATATACAGTAGAACATATGGATAGGCGTAGTGATAAGTCAACAAACGTAGAGCGAAAAAAAATGAGGAAAAGACGAGAAACATGCCGCCGAAATAACAGCGTGGCCTAACAGTAGTGAAAGATCATAAGAAATTCATCATGGTGGTATGCGCCGTTAGAGAGTCAAGGTAGGGGAATAGGTGAAGAAATAGTGAAGAAACAGAACAAACGATGAGTGCGCATCAAGATGTGGGGAGTCAGGCAGTCAAGAGATGAGAGAGATGGAAGAAAATGTAATGGCGAACAGAAAAAAGAGAAAAGGCAAGACAGAACAGTGCCCAAGAAAAGACAGTGTTCTGCCCGAGCGCTTTATCATGAAGAACAACAGCTCCATCCCGATTTCGCCGCTACTCGCTCCTTTTCGCGGGCTTCAGTTTCGTCCGCCTGAGCGGACCATGCGGGGGTGCTGACAGTTGACAGCAAGACGCTATCACGCTTTTTTAGTTCGTTCTCGCGCTCGATAGTGTCTTTCTTCTCAATAATCGCCGCTATGAGTGACCCAAACATATGGGAGATGCCTAAATCGAGAATGTTTAGTTCCTGCCCTCTGGTGAAACAATTACTCTGCAAGATGACATACCTACGTCATCCTTTGCAGACACCTCGAATAGTTCCATGCCCTTTTGAAGCCCCCATTCCTCACTATCCTCTTCATCATCCTCATCATCATCTTGGTAACTATTGCTGCTAGAGTCGGCATGGTCATTCCAGGCTACAGTGCCATAGTGTGGCCCAAATCGAGACTGGTTTGTCGGGGAAGTGGCTGCGGAGGAGTTGGACCTCGGAAGTAAGAGTCCACCGCTCTTAGCTCTTGGTCGGATATAGGAAGGTGCAGTGGTAGAACGCGATAAGGCGGATGACCGGGAGTCATAACTGTCATCCGTTTCAGGGGACGGGGAGAGGGAAACTTTCTGGATGGGTGCTGCGATTGGAGCAGAGCGCAGAGTGGGGAATGATGTGAAACGTGGGCGGATGTAAGAGAATGTAGATGAGGGTGGAGGCGGAGGAGGGGTTGGGGGTTTTGGTGGAGGGAACCACTTATGGAGAGAAAGGCGAGCGAGATCTTGGGTAACCTGTCGATGTCGATGGAGGTCGGCTTTTGACCCTACGATGTAGATGATGAGATCTGGAGAGCAGTTGCTCTTGAGTTCTGTAAAAATAGGATGACAAGTGAGGTCAGTATCTATCATTGGAATGGGAGCTTGGGAGATTGGTACCTTCAAGCCAACCTTTGATGTCTTCAAACGTAGCAGCATTGGTAATATCATACAATAGGAGAGCGGCGTTTGCGCCGCGGTAATACATCGGTGCCTGTCATTCCAAGTATGTGAGATTGGACTGTGGGGTGTAGTTGGCCAGTGGGTGGCCAGGTCATTGGGACTGACCATGCTACGAAACCGTTCTTGACCTGCGGTATCCCATAACTGCAGTCGGACTCTGATACCATCTACGTAGACCTTCTTCGAGACGAAAAATGCACCGGTCGTAGAAGTAGTATTCTTTGGATCAAATTTGTTTTGGGTATATCTGTGCAACAGGCTGGTCTTGCCTACACCTGTGATTTGGATGGCAAATGAAGGGGGATGTAGTGATCAGCGACACGGGGATGATGTGAAGGGACGGGGGATTGTGGAAAATGATTTGCTGAGGAGAGCACGCGAAGGAGACGAACCTGTGTTGCCCATTATTACAATCTTTGCATCAACGCCCTGCTCGTATCTGGACCGTTGATAGGGGTCCAATCGTGGATATTCCGGCAACATCTTCAGAGTGTGAAGGTGAGGATGAGGGGGGTAGCCGCGAGGGCGAAAGGAAAGGAAAGGAAAAGAGAGGAAGGGAAAGGCTCGTAAAGAGGGAGAGTTGTGAGCGAGACGTTGGCCTCTAGACGCTCATGAGCACTCGCAGTCAAACGGAGACGCCTCCATATCAGGCAACTCGGAAGCCTCCTCCCAACAGAGAGCTCCCGGCCTTGCCTTTTTCATTCATGTAGTACCTTGCCAGTTGCTCCCACTTGTCGGCCATCGTATGCGCACCCAACAACTTGGCCCACTCTCTGGCCAGAGTTTTATGAAGGTCCCCTTTGGACAAAATAAATCGGAGCGCCAGTGTCACCTTGTCACCTCGGCCCCTCTTGTGATAGCAAAAGCGCGGCACCTGACCGTGGAAACTCCTTCTCACGGTCAGAATCTTCCCTTATTTGTACTAATTCTACCATACATAGAGATATCTTCCCATGTCGGAGAGGTTTCACAGGGTCCAATTTTGGAGTCTTCGTTGCACGGAAAGGTAAATTGAAAGAAAAAATCTGTTCGACTCGCAAAGGAATCGAACCCAGGACTAGTTGCATACTGGCACTAGTGAAATTTCCAGACACTAAATCCAACTGAGCCATTTTGCTTCAAGGGACAGCGGTGTGTACAGCAATAAGACACACAAAAAATGTCATATTTGTGACATTTCCGTACCAATTTGGGTCATCAGCGCTTCGGAACCCGGGCGACCAACTCAGCCAGTTCTAAGGAGACTCGGAGGCCAGACCATGATATACCAAGTTATACCAAGTCTTGATAATACAACAGAATTATTACAACACTGTCTCAAAACATTGTTTATAACTGACCACCATTGACCTTTTCTATATGCTTAACACCGTCCAAAATATGACATTGCATTTTTTTAATTTTATTGTCAGTGACAGCGAGCACTCCAAAAAGGGAGATGCGATCAGAAAAGGTCACGTGCTGCGCTGGCGGTGGTGCCGGTGCCCAAACTAGGTGCTATTTTTTTTTTGTCCAGAAATTCCCTTCATAGAGTTTCCCTTAAGCCTATCACCTCACTCGCAAAACCACCACACGTGAGCCAGACTACTATCATCCCTTTCGGCAACCGTAACCCAGCAACACGGTTCCGGATGTCCGGAGTCCTGCTCCGATTCAAGGCAAGGAAAAGATCGCTTGCTCCGTCCATCTTCGCGTCAACCAGTCCCAGCAAAACAGACAGCAGTAGACCCACACTGGGCCAGCAATCCGGACCCATTCCCACACAGTCATCCCTTGGGTCCCTCTTCTCGTAATGCACTTCCTGCGCCCTTATCGTCTCCAATAATCGCGGACGTGCCCCATCCCATTTCCGTTCAGGGTGCCCGCAGATCAGAAGTGTTCCTCCTAAAAGGCAAAACAAATCTCATAGGTCCCGAGAATTTCGTGCGCATGCAGCATAGTATTTTCATGGATGGCGTAAATATGAAGACACGGCATGACAATATGAATCAAATCAGTGAGAACAAACTACGCCTCTACTCCTGCGCCTGAACGGGGAACTCGAACGTAACCTCCTTTCCTGTCAATCGACGGTAGACAGAAGAGAACGAGTCCAGCTTGTACTCCAGAGAAGTGGCGTCCTTCGCATCAAGGAACCTACCCCCCATTTCATTATCAGCATCTATATTCAATCCAACAACGCATGTCCGAGGTTTCCACTTACACCTTAAGCAGTTTTGAGCCATCTACGGCAACACGTGTCCTCTTGCCAACAATCTCAGTGGGGAAAACGAGGTCCTCCAAGATCTTCTCATGGACGCTCGTGAGGGTTCGGCTGCGAGGCCTCTTCTGTTTCACTCGAGAAGTACGAGTAGGCTTGCGTAGCATCCTGCGTTGAGCGACAAATACCACATGTCGGTCAGAGAACTTCTTCTCCAATTCCCGAGTCAGCCTAGTAGTATGCATATCGTATTAGCGTCGCAGTCCAAGTATGTGAACTCAATACATAGGAAATGAGAAATGAGAAACGAGACCTCGGACACTCGCCTGGCTTGGACCCTGTGGAAAGCCTTGAGCTGGGGAACGGGGACAAAGATGACAATGGCCTTCTTGCCACCACGGACATCGACTTCGCGGGCAGCAGAGATTTGCAGAGGTCGGAGTTCGGCCTTCAATTCAGGAGCACTTTGCTCGAGGTCAATCAGGGCCTGCGCGACGCTGACTTCGGTTTCATCGGGGGTGGTGTTGGGGGCGTTGGCGGTACGGTAGATCTTGTGCTGGACAGACATTTTTGGCCCTGCAGACAGAGGTCAACATCCATAGTCATCGGCATGCATCCACCCTATTCCGCTCCATTCCATCCCTCCCAATCCTTCTCAGTTGATCCAACGTCCTCCAGTAACACCCTTCAGCATGGATTTGAGCAGAAATTATACTCACCGAGGTCTTCACCGTCGTCTTGAGTTTGTGTCGGTGGATTCTTGCTGTGGCTGTCGAGATGCTTTCGCCTCCAATCTGGACCGTGTGAACGTTTAGATTAGGAAATGCAGGCGCCCACCGTTATGAGGTCGCACTTTGGTTCCGGTTCAAGCTGTTGCTTTCGTTATCCAATCCAACAGTATATACGAGCTAAGTAATACACATCACGACTGGTCTCTAGTTTTCTTGAAATCCTCTATCCATTTCTTCTCGACCTCTCCTCTCGGCAATACGACAAAGGTCAAGCAACCGTCCTTCACTTCAAGACCATCTGCGGGATCTCCCTGCTTCTCCTTCGACGCCTTGAAAACATCCCTCAAAGTCATATTCTTCCCAACCTTCAGCAATCTCTTTCTCCGTGTGATAGCATAAACAGATAATCTCCCATTAACATACTCTCCATTTTTGTCCCAGTCAGGCGGAGGTGCTTCTGGTGGGAACATTGCAGCCAGATGAGCGGAAAACGGCGTATCTTCCACAAAGTGGGAAATAATGTCCGAAATCGCGTGCTGCGGGTACAAGAAAAACACAGGCATGATCAAAGTCTTCCCTGTCGGATCTTCAGGATCGAAGTGGGGTATGTACGGGTTGTCTGAGGTAGAATCTTTTGGGTTCGGAATAGTGATGAGGGATCGTTCCTGTGACGAGGAATCGGTCAGGACGTGTGTTTCATGATAAACTCTACACAAGACCGATGAATGGAGAAGAAAGATGAACCCAAGTTAGTTACCTGAAATGCAACTTGAAGCTGTTTTTTCTCCTTCTCCTGCCGAAGTATCCGATCCCGCTTTTCTTGCTCCTTGGTCTCTCGGACTTTCTTCAGTTCTAAAGTTTTATCCCTCAAACCCTGGACGCTCTTGTTCTGCTGATCATAGAGTAAACACCGATCACAGCAATCCAAAGCTTCTTCAAACCGCTCCAATGCTAGTAACGCAAGACCCGACCGGTAATAGGCTTTGGAGCATTTCGGGTTCCCAACGAGGGCAGTGGAGCAATCTTTGAGTACCTTGCCGTAATTCTCTTGTCGCATGTAGAGTCAATACCACTCCATACACACGTTACCCGAGAAAGAGGGGACTCACTGAGCTCAAGGTTACATGCCGCACGATTGCAAAGAAGCGCTTCTAGCAACAGTGTGTCTGTCGGTTTGGCTTCGATGCCTTGAGTGTAAAACCCGAGGGCGTCCCGGTGCCGTTTCTCTTTGAAAGCATCATTACCTTGTTCTTTGAAATTTTGTGCAATCTCTGTATGAAGGTCGGAAATTACAAGGTGATATGAAAGGTATCAGAGGAATGTCAATTACCATCTGGCGTTCCATCGAAGACCAGGGATTGCAAAGCACTGATTGTCGGATCATCCATCGCATCCTCTGGGAGAGACTTCATGAACAGTGGCGAGGATTCTAGGGCTGCCATGACTTCCTCCGGTGATACAGAGGGCGGAGGTTGCGGAAACATTGGTGCTGTCATATCTCAAATGGGTGTAATGAAAAGAGGGTCCGTATGGTTGTCAAAGTCTTCAGATCCCCCAACATCAGTAAAAGTGTGGTGACATTGCGCGCGTGGTCAAATGATCCCAGCCATGCCATCGTTTGCTGGCAACTGGGAAACGATGACATAACTCCCACATGGCATGTGCCATTTCGGTATGCCCCAGAAAGGGGCGGCAACACTCGGCCATGCTTTCGGGCGTCGTAGAAACCTTTCCAATCCTGCCCGGTATTTTCCTCGAGTTGACAAGGCTCTATCACTCACACCCGCACCATGTACACCCCGAAGACCTTCGAATTCCGTCCTCCGAGTCCAGCGGTCGCCCTCATTGCGGTAAAGATGTGAATTCACGCAGCCAAAGTACATGCAGGTATAGTGCAGCATATTCCGTCATAAGCTATTCTCTGTTGACTCGAAATACACCCTTCAGGGGCTTTCTTTAGCCTACGCAACAACCTCGACCGTCCACGAACCGTACGCTGGCAACCAGAGGCCTCCGGATCTGGCTTTAAATAGGGCTTAGGCTCGATGTCCGACTCGGACTCAGACTTGATGCCGGGAAGGGGGAGTTTGTGGTGGGCTGTGGGTACAAAGGGATGGGTGAGCTTAGGGGACATCGGGTCTGTTGGGTAGAGGGAGGATCATGGCCCACCTAATGCGTTGTCAAGTCTCAGTATGTATCTATCCTTGAAATCTCTTTCCTTGAGAGATTGCCCTAATTGATTTCGGAGCATAGCTGCTTCATCGCGGGAGATTGCCAATGCATCTTGAAGGTTGTCATTTTCGTTCACAAGCCAGTTATTGGCGATCCTCAGCTCTGCGATGGTTTTCTCAAACCCTAGTCAAGTCAGTTATGTTGTTTCCCTGTGCTCTTGCAACATTAAACTCACGATTCACGGGGCCAGAGACATACTCAACCTCTTCATCCGAGTCGCCATCCGCAGGTTTGTCTTTGGCCTTATTTAATTCCTTTGGTTGCTCTGGCTGATTTGGTCCAAAGTACTGGGTATCTGTGGTCTGTGTGTTCAGAACCCCATCCTCGCCGTATAGCCTTGGGCATGTAAGTAAAGTTTCAGTGTGGAACGTTCATCACTTGACTCACTTTGAAATATTATCTCGTGCTTCTATTGCAGCCCGACGACTCGGAGAGGGATGTGACTCAGCCGCATATGTAAGGTGTAAGAGGTTGTCTTCAGAAGCCATAGGAATTACGTTGGGAGAATCTATGCGACGCTTGAGGCTTGAGTGTGAGGTACGTCAATCTTTTCAATCGCGCGGTGGTCGGGTCTTACGGTTGTCGCTTCTGGCTCATCGGGGTTTTGCGGAGGGCCCCCAACTTATATAAACCTTCAGACGTTGAACTCTTTCTTCCCTGAACCACGCTGATGACCTGCGGTTTGAAACCCCCATGCTACGGGCATCGCTAGGCGTTGGTTCTGGCCTTCTACATATGTTCTGCTCCTACCCCACCTCATACTAAACCTTCAGCACTTCGAACTCTTTCCTCCCTGAACCCACGCTGACTGACCTGCGGTTTGAAACCCCCATGCTACGGGCATCGCTAGGCGTTGGTTCTGGCCTTCTACATATGCTCTGCTCCCTACCCCGCCTCCCTTACCGTGCCGTCGCTCCTTCACCCAGTTGTCCTCTGACTCAATAACGACGTCTATATCAATTGTATAGGAGGTG
>JANAWD010000192.1:0-62430 GCA_027627245.1 Meripilus lineatus | reverse complement strand
TTTAATAAAAGAGTGGAGAAAATAGACTGGACTTACATGGCTTCAATTTAGATAGAAAGAGTAACAGAATATTGATACTTATTTATTCTTGAGATAGTTAGAGTATAGATATTTATACAAGATAATATTTGAGCATACAAGTTACCAAGAAAGATATTAATTTCTTTAAGTTTTATATAAAGCAATAATTTGATAAATAATAAGATATTAATATTAATCAAGATGCAAATTGTAAAAGAAATTTATTTATAGTAAATAAATCATTTAAATTACCAAAGTTTTATGCCTCCTTTACTCAACTTTCACGACACATAGCTTACAAGTATATATAGCTGCAAGATCAATCTCTCTATTGGTGAAAAGTAATATCAGACAATAAAGAAAGATCAATAGACTAATATTATAAAGATCACATGTATCTTGGAGGACTTAGCAGCAATTCCAAGTAGTAAGTAATGTTTTTAGTCTCTAATACTATTAAGTTTATTCACTTTTATAGCTAAGATCTAACTAAATATTTTTTTTATATTCAAGAATTATCCTAATTCTCAAACTCTATAGTACTGAGTCTACTATTGAAATACAACTAAAATATTGAAATCTATATATAGATTTATTTTTTTCTATATCCTTTCTTTAATCTTTTCTTGTATCTTTTTCTTTCTGAAAGAATTTTTTAATATTATTCATTTGATTACTTCATGCTCTTTTCTTCTGACTTATGCAATTTTCTTAGAGTTTAAACATGTGAAAGATAACTAAATCTGATACTTTATTGATATATAAGAATATATTTCCAATAAACTGAATTAAAGATCAAAAGTCTTTAATATTAAAGAATAGTCTCTCTGGGCCTCAAGATTGTGCTGTATGCTGTTGAAATGCCTGGGACTCAAGAGTATTTAATTTGGTTTGGTTTGGTTAGGGAGTGACACTGCCTTGTTGGTTTTAGCTGCGTCGAAGATGATAAATGTCTGACAGATGAGTGATCGTACTTGTTTATCTTATCAAATAGAGTTGATTGTCACCTCATTGCTGTTGTCCTCTCCTGCCTATTGTCCAGTTGCTGGTGAGTACTACCTGGACAGAGATATCCGGGTTACCTGTCGCCTGGACATTGGCATGAGATCAATGCACCTCTGCCTTGTCTCTTTCACAGATATTTCATTCACATCTGGAATGGAAAGATCTCCAACTGACCACAGGATGAGTCACTCTATGCCAGTCTTATACTGGTCTTGACCATGGATCCCATAAAGGTATTTATTTACCTTTATATGCCAATGTAGCAGTGGCAATATTGCCTCCTGGATGAGGTGAGTATATCACCCACAGTCTGTACAAAGTAGTATAGATTTCTGGTTTGTAATAGGAGATCTAAAAGAAGGTATTGCATACTTTCTTTATAAAGATAAACTTTTCTTCTCTAGTAAATGCCTGTCCATGCATGCAGTGAATATACAGTGAACATGTGACTCTGTTAGGTAAAGGATAGCATGAGCAAGGGTTATATAAGATATAAGAGTGAGGAGAATACCCCTTATGCCCCCGCTTTTTGCTCCATTCACTTGTATCTCCCCCCTGGTTTCTGACTCACACTCCTATACTCCCACTACCTACTCCCACTATATCTGTCTGGGATCAATATACCTCATTTACATTTTCATTGAATCAACTGGTGATATCTGTGTACTGGCATGGGCAGAGGAAAAGAGAAGAAGAAGGGCAAAAAGCCAAGGTGGCAGCAGTAAAGAACTTGGCGGCAGAGTTCAGGGATGCCTCAGAGAGAGAGGTGAAAGTAGTAATGCTAGCCAAAAAAAAGCCTAAGTGTAAGGGGAAGAAGAAAGTTATGAAAGTCAAGGCAGAGGAGATAATAGTAGTGAAGGTAGCAGAGGAAGACACTTCAAAGCTGACAAGAGGGCAGAAGGCGGTGGAGGAGAACACGAAGTTGAGAGAAATCATGGGAATAGCAAGGTGCAGTATCAGCAAGGTGAGAGAGTGCCATCCGGTCTTGCAATAATTGCCCCCCAGTTAATACTCTCCTGTTGACAAGGCAGAAGCAGTGCAGGAAGCTTCTGGCATTACGCATGCTATACGCTCTTTGGCCAGATTCGAGGGCCAGGAGGTCGACAATCCCGCCAAGGGGATTCAGAGGTGACAGACGAGATCCGACCGCTGTAGGAGCACAACGAATATAAGTTATGTGAGTTCTCTATTCCAACAAGTGAGGACCACCAAGGAACGATTAGGAGGGCGATGAAGCAAGAGAGGGCGCAGCATGAGGCCAAGATCAAATGGATCTTGGACTACCTGAAGACTGAAGGTAGATAGCAGTAGTATCATTTCGAAAGGGAGTTAATCAACCTCTTGTTATTACCTTCATTCCTGGGTACATGGAATTGCAGATACTGCAATAATCCAGTTCAATACAATATTGAAGGAGTTACACAGTCGCCCGTATTCAGATGATAACTTAGCAGAGGCCAAGGCGAGGGAGCAGGTGTTGACTCCAGACACTATGCCGACCATCAATACATGATACCAGTTGGGCTCAGAATTGTGAATACAAATAGAACCCTAAATTATATAGATATTCTGACTGACAGCAATGCAGGCAGCAGATCTCCTTGAGAAACTCTACAATATTGTCTTTGACAGCGATATCTTGATTGATACAGATATTATCAAGCCTACTATGTATGGCTATCGTGTCAACTTATCAGTATTGCTCAAAGTGTAAACAAATAATAGTTAAGATATTACCAATAAGTATAATAAATTAAATTGTTGATTTTCCCCAGATAGTCCCTAAAATTTTAGTAGATTTTTTAGCTAATTCTTCTGATTAATCTAGTTGCAGTATTATATAAGAAAGAAAACTCTAGAAAGTTCTAACTATATGCAAGTAACAGAGCTCTAATCTCTTGAGTTATAGGTAAAATAATTTTATTAATATTAGATTTTTAATAGTATGTATCTCAACTTACCTCTAAAATAAAAAGTATATTATTTAATTTCTGATTACACTGTACAGTATATCATCCATTAGATCAGCAATTGCATAGAACGAAATCTTGAAGCATTCAATTTATAGAGGCGAGACCACAAAATGGAAATCGGACATCAGTTAAGTTTTATTCACAGACTAGTATGGGAACCTCAGCAGATATTTATCACAATAGTACAAAGTATTCACAGGCTGGAAAGAGACCTATTGAGTTTATAAGTCAAATTCAAAATCAACAATTACAAGTACCTGGTCCAAGTGATGACAATCAATAACTGTATTTGTCTTCTATTCAATCTTTATATTCTCAAGGTTATCCTAGACTATTTCCAGGTCTAGAATCTGGTTGCTTAGCAGCTGTCTAATCTAAAAATTTACTTTATTGTAAAAGTATAGTAAATAATAAAAGGAAGACTAAAGATTAAAGAATATAGTTTATAAATTTAAAAGGTATTTTCAGATTCTATTTCTAAAACATCTTTAAAATTATATGTACAGCTTCATTCACAGCTTTATCTAGAGGCTCATCACATACATATGTTAGATCACTAAGAAGAACTTATACCAAGTCATCTTGATCTGTGGGACTGTACTTGAATGATTATTCTTTCTGTACGGTAGAGTCCAACCTCAAAATAAAGAGCATCTGATCTAAATTCCTAGAGACCATCTTGTCGAAATCCATAAACTTTATTATAATATATTATTATTTCAATATTTTATATCACATTCTATAGATCTATAATAAATGACTGTGTAAGAACTTCAGATAGTATCTGCTATATATCCTAGCATTCTATATCTCTAGTCCTTAAATAGCAACTAAATACTACCTTCTGTGAATGAATAGTGGTATCTGCAAAAGACAGCCTAGTCTCTAAAATAGTAGTTAAGTATAAGACAGACTTTTCTGAGATTAAATTCTAAGTAGAAGTTATAACCAAAGACAGAACTGAATAATTGGGTAATCTACTTTAATAAATAAATTATATATACTATTATATAATATATATAAATTTCTAGAAATCATTAATAAGAGTATTATATATCTCTAAGAATTTTACTTCCACTATTCTTTCTTATATCTATTGTTATCTGTATATATATTTAGAGATTATCATAAAGAAGATTAATGAGTTTGTTCTAACAATAAGCAAGAATTGGAATAAAAGTGATTTATTTCACAAAAAGTAATCATACTGAATTTTAGTACTAGATCTAGAAATACTTCTTAAAGTAATAATAAGTAAAAAAAATTACAGATAAAAAATAAATAAAGATTGTAAAAGGTTTTATATCAATTGACTTGAAGTTTTTCCAAGATTAATTCTGCTTTCTGAAGTTTCAATTCAAGTAGTCTCAATTATAGCATTTTAAGAATACAAGTCTTGTTAGAAAAGCTGATATATCTTGATACATTTCATACACATACATATACCTCTATATCTAAAACAGGACAACCAATTGGAACATGCTTACTTAATATATTAGTCAGCTCCTCTTTTTGTTAAGAGAGCTGCAATGTCCATTTTTAGTTTTGGGAGGGAGAGAGGTAGTGTGGTGGAACCATCTTAGTTGGTCTATCAATTTGTATACTAAGTATAATTAATAAATCCAAAAAAAGTAATTTGACAGATTGAATTTATACATCAAATTAATATATCAATGATTATATGGGAGAAATTCTCTCTTTAAATGTGATCAATGTTTTTTTTCTCTCAAATTGCAAGAGATAAAGTATTTTACAAAAATATCAAAAGAAAGCAAATAGAGAAGAAAAGATAGCAATTATTAGTGTGAAAATATAAACTATGAGAAATTTATAATAATTATAGTAATATTGAAACTAATCCAAAGAAATCTAAGATATAATTGAAACTTTGAATAATAGAGAGAGAATAGTATAATAAAATCTTTAGATTGTTTATATGAGAGAGGAGAAGAGAGTACAATATTAATATATCTTGAGAATAATATTTATATTAATTAACATATTTTAAATCAAGATGTCTAAGAAATATAATTAAAACATGATAAACTTCCAATGTATCTAACAAATTCAGAGTATAGTGATATTAATTTTGATATATTAAACAAGAAAATAAAAACTTATTTAGTTTCTGAAATTTTTAAATAAATCATACTATAGAAAATATAAAGTTAGAATTACATAAAAATAGATAATAATACTGAAAAGTAAGATAAATCAGGTAATCTTTGAAGGAAAGAAGTTTCTAATATATTTTCTGTTATAAAAAGAGAAAAAATAATAACTCACTCTATACCTCTATGAAAACATTCTATTTGTCTGATATATAAATTAGAAAATGAGTTTTATATCAATATCAGAGATTAAATAAATATAGATATATGTTTTACTTAGAAATATATAATGTCTTTCCTCAAATCTACACAGGTCATTAAATTAAGAAAAATCAACTTCAGAAATTCTTGATTTTAATTAAGAGGATTGAGTTTTATATTATATATCCTTTCAAAATTTGAGATACCAAAAAAAAAAATGAAGACCGTGTTGAACACAGGTGCCGGTACTTGTAGATACAGATATACACATACACAAGTGTTGATATGCCACACCATCTATTTTGAGCAGATGGTACTTAATATAACTCATATGTAAATTACTGCGCATTATACTGTATTTGTCTAATACATTTAACAGTCGCAACAAAGAACCGTAGTACTGGTAATACCAGAAAGGGTGTGGATAAGAATATTTCAATCATGTACTTCATGCTCGTGCACGACAACATCAATGACATGGCTATGATAACAACCACAAAGAAAGTAGATTCGAGTTAGTGAAAGAATTCTCCTACAATAGAAGGACTTACCGGAGATTCATGGTATAACCTGATTGGATATCTGTGAGAGTTAGGGTATCGATTGAGTGGACGCCTGGTTTGAGTGCGAGGAAATCCATTCGGACTGATTGACATGTCGATGGCAGTAGAGGTCTACCAAATAATCAACTTTCAGATAACGGATGAAATCCTCAAACCAGAAAATGACATACCCTATTCGCACCCTATTCTCCAACGGCAATACTCCTGCACTCAAATCATCGTCTCCGCTTTTCGACGCACCACCAGTAACGAAAGAAGTCGGCCTCGACCCTTGAGATCGAGGATGTGGCAAGAGTGAACTCAACAACGCTTTCCCCTTCCGCAGTTTTCTCCTATCAGGATACGAAACCTCAAACCTCCTCGTCCACGAACTCTGATTGAACACAAAGATATCCAGCGTGAACTGATCGAGGGGATATATCCTCTCATCTCCATCCACATCTCCTCTCACCCCTTTCCCATCCTTCTCGCCCACACTCGTACTTGCACTCACGCTTGCACCTCCTTCGGACGAACGACACGCGTCGACTTTCGACCTCCGAATCAGAGGCAACAACCCCACACTAACCACAATCGGCTCTCCCTTCCCCATCCCCGAAACACCACCCAAACTAACCGACGCCCCTCCAAACGGCGGTAAACTAGCAAACGGTCCCCCCGTCGATATCCTCGGACCCGGTGTCCCCAACCCTCCTCCAATAATCCCCATCGACGACCCAGACGAAGCTTTATCCCGTTTAATCTCAACACTAGGTCCCGAACCACTTTGACTAGAATAATTGATGGGTCCTTGCCAGTTAGGTGTGGGAGGGAACGCGGGTGAAGAAGGGTAGGCGGGGTAAGCTGGTGTTGGAGGTGGGTTACCCTCTCCTCCAAGTCCGAGTCCGCTGCCGATACCCGCTGCGCCCGAAGGGAAAATCGTGAACGTATTCGTAGATCCATCCACCGAGATTTCACTACTGATGCTGTCATCATACGCATGTCCCAATCCATGATGACCTCCACCTCGATTCGAAGGCATACCAACGTTGAAACCAGATTGATTACTAGGAACAGGCGGAAGAGGTGGACTGATAGGCCCGTAAGTCGTCGGCGATTTCGCATATTGAGAAAACGTAACCGAGGGCGGGATATACGCATTACTCGTTCTCTGGAACTGCCCCATCCCCGTATTCAAACTTCCCAGAATCGGATTCAACGAAGACGACCCCGAAGCAGCAGGATTCGACGCTGCTGACGGAGACAGAGACGAAGACCCCGACGATCCTCCTCCAGCCAGGGCCGCAAACGACTGAAACTGGGATTGAGATTGTTGTTGTTGGATTTGGAGTTGAGAGCCTGACTGCATATGGGGATCACGTTGATTCGCAGGGTTTAACATCGATGTTTTCGACTTGTAGTTAACGGGTGACATGAGTCCTCTCGGTGTACTTGCTGCCGAGGAAGACCTCTCTGCAGCATCCATGGCGCTTAACGAATGCTTTTTGCTCCCCGCTACACTCGCAGGACCACCACCTCCTTGAGGCGTAGGAGTCCCACTCCTCGCTCCAGAAGACCTACCACCCGGAGAGCCAACCATCCCTACCGCACCCATCGTACTTTGCACCGAGATAGGTCTAGGCGATGTCGTCCGAGCAGAAGGGAACGACGACCGTAAAACAGACGGAGGGAAGGGCGAAGCAGGCGTAGGAAGCGCATCGTTAATCATCGTCTCGGCATCAGGTCCTTCCATCGACCCTGTCCCAATCGGTCCGCTCGTCGTCGATCTGTTATTCGGCTGAGCTGACAGATCCAACACGCAATTCCATCTCGAAGGGAATGTATGCGTCGGATAAATGAAATCATCAGGATTGTTCGTTAATCCATGGAGAGGGGGTAGCGATTCCGCCGAAGTACCCCCAGATCGACGCTTGTATGATATAGGTTGCAGATGTGATGAGGAATAGCTGGGATGGGCAGCTTGGTGTTTGATATCAAAGGGACGTCCGTTGATAATGATTGCTACGGCTCTTTGGAGTTCCTGTACGACGGGACGACCAGGAAGACCCTTTCCCCTCGCCAACGAAAATTCATCAGCCTCCGGATTCTTCAAGAAGGAAACAGCATATAGCATGTTGTACTGTTCCCTCGGTCCCAAGTAAAGCGGAAACATCTTCTCGGATGACTTCGTACGGGAAGGGGGTGCAGCTGGATCTCCCCATGTAATGAGTCTTGTCGTAGCCCCTTCGCCTCCGACATTCACGTTGATACTCTCAACCGAGAAATACGACATGGACTCTCCAGTATTTTCAACCTCCACGCAGAGAATGACCGTATGTTCTTCGTTTCCGGCTTCCCGGAGTTCACGGGCATGAATAACATCCGGATCATCTGAATCCGAGTCCGAGTCAGACTCTCCTTCCCCTACGTTTCGTTCCTCAGCGAAAATCTTCTTTGTAACATGCTTGGAGGACTTGGCCTTGGACGGGATCTCATCCTGCGAAGGCATGAAGTATGGCACGAATACCGTACGCATCCTGACTCGAAACCCAGAAACGGTCTGTAACGTCTTCCTAAACGATTTCCTCAACGTCGGATGTGCACTCCTCGTGATGGTCGTAGCGGCTGACTGGGGCGTATCAGGCACAGAAACCGGAGGCAGGGAGAAGACATTCTTGCGAACAGTTGGCCCAAGGCGTAGGGATGGTAGGTTCAAAGACCCTGCAAATGATGGTCCCAATGATAGATTTTCGAGGAGATTGACTTCGTCTAGACCTATGACGTCTATGCTTTCATCTTCGTCGTCTTCTCCATTCACGTTGGTTGGCGTGGTAGGATCTACAGTTGTAGAGAGTCCGCCTGCTGCTTCGAGTAATAACGCGAGTGGTTCTCGAGCAGGGGTCATTGTCAATGGTTTCGGACGGAGGGTCGTGGATACCGTCAAACACAGCAGCGGATCATCCTCCTTCGTAGCCATGAATGCTACAATATCACCTGATGAGAACCATTTATGTTCATTGTGAAACATTGACAATACACACCAACTTGAATCATCATCTTGTATACAGCGACCCAAACCTGATCCCTCTTGGACCACACCAACGCAAACTTCTCCTCGGCCGTACTCCCATCAATCCCCCTCTCACCCCACACACCCGACCTCAATAAGGTTCCTTGTGACTGAACATACTGCCTATCTGCCTGACCAGTAGCGGGCAAAGGGTGAGGTGTACTCGGTGGGAAGATGGAAGGATGAGCAGGTAAAAGCGAAGCCGCTTTGGACTTTGCTATAGATAGTGTGCGTGGAGGTACACCTGCTTCAGGTGAAAATACCGAAGGTGCGGGAAGAGATGATATATAAGCCGCCTCGTAAGATATTTGTAGGTGGGAGAGAAACGAGAGGAGGGAAAGAGGCGGTTTGGGTGGTTTTGAAGAATCAGGTTCATTGGATTGGCTTCCTCCTGCACTCAGGTTGGTTATGTCTTCGGAGGAGCCTGATGGATCGTCATCGCCTGTTTCTGTATCGGTAGCAGTACTGCTTGTGTCGGTGTCATTCGAATCGAAGCGAAGGGTCAAGATAAAGTCGAGGTTTTCATCTGGTGAGAAATATGTCAGAAGACATTGCAAGAATATGTGTTGAGAACAACGGATTGGTCTCCAATGATGGAATTCTCATTTCCGAGGTAGCTTCACCGAAGCCAAGGAAATGGGATCCGCAGTGTAATTACCACTGGCATGTAACGCGGAGGATTGCAATGAACGGAGAGAAAGGCAAGGGCAAGGCAATGTAGTGTACCTTACCAAAGAAAGCCGTCTTCCTGTCGATACTTTCGGCGTCCAACCTATTAAGCCACGAACTCGAGGCATCTGCATCTGTTTCCCGTTCTTGCAGACGGAAATCCGACTGAAGCCACGGGTACGATCACATCCAATGTGGATGTGTTAAACAACTCTTCGAAAGTCGACATGATTGGCCGTGTGTCGGTACTATAGTCGTGTGCAAACCAGTGCTCTTGTTCGTAATCAGAGAATAATAACTTGAGAGAATTCGTGTTTCAGGGCGGTCGAGTGTATAACACCTGCACCCACTCTGGCTCCTGGTCGTGGTATGAGATGGCCAAATACGCAAGTCCAGACCGTATCAAAGATGGATCAGATTGGTTATTAATCGCCGTAACTAGTTACAATGACCGTGGGAATGTTGACCCCTGTGGGTCCAGTCCCTTCTCATTCCGCCTCCGCAACGCCTCGCCTTGACCAACTGATCGTAAACTGTAACAGGTGAAGATTGTTGTAAACCGCAACTTGACAGGCACAGCCTGTGATTCCTTCGGACACAGGACACTGTAATGAATATTGACTGTTGGCACACCATACCGACCGCCGCTAGATACGCTGGGAGGAAAATATGGTGAATGCCAGCATCCCCGGGCGCACTGGCAACCGTCCGTGGATGACCATCAGTCCACGTTTTTCACTCGCTCAACTTGACCACAATTAGGAGGGTGAAAGCTCCGTCAGAGTGACATGGATGGGGATCGCCTTCCCAGCGGGCGATCAAACCCGCGAGCTTGCACCGGTATGGCGGTACCATGGACCATCCAGGATAGAGGATGGCGAAAAGGAAAGACCGGTTTTGCCCCAAGGCCCAAAGGAGTGGATTGGACGCGTTCTCACCGAGAGTTACCGTACAATTGTTGAGAGGAATCCCCAAAAACTACCCGAGTTCACACCGTGGAATGAGTGCGATCTGCGATGAGTTTCTGTGCTTTGTTTGAGCTGTCTGTTCCGTTCACTTTTTACATCAGATATCTAAAGCGAGCAATAGGATTCATCATACGGGGATCCGTTAGAAATCAGGATTATGTCCGCAACATATCAGTATCAAGATATGGAAACGAGCATGTACACGGTTTGAGTGAGTTGCAGTACAAGGTGTTCCCTTCCTGGATGGAATTTCTTGGCTTGTCAAGCAAGACGCCAATATTAAGTGATCTGTATGGAGACAAGCCGGGGATGCCGTTGAGTTCCCAGGTGCGAGAGCTAGCCGTTGTTACCTTGTCACCGGGTGGGGTCAAGTGGGTGTGGGTGCATATGGTATCGAAGACGAGGAAACTATGTTGAGAAGAGCCCTGATGTATGTCTATTTTTTGCGTCTGTGGGTGCGGACAATGTGGCCGTCTGTGTTGCAGACAGCTGCCAAAGGAGAGTCTGGACGTGAGGGAGAGACGGTGCTCGAATGCAGACAGGGCGCCCTGACAAGCGAAAATTTGATGCGAGCAACATTATCCAATTCAGATCGGTAGATCTCTCCCCGACTGCGCAACGTTCCGACGTCACGGCTATTCGGCACCCTCTCTGCCACAAGCTCCGATGCTCTCTCTGAGGGAGACTTTAGACTCCGCTTAAAAGTGGTGGCCATTGGATGGTGATTGAAAGGCTTGGCTGTGGCACTGAGAGAATTCGCAAGGTCGCTGGAGGGGAGACGCCTTTTGAATTTCCTCATCGCTGCTGACCACAACCACCAACCATCCGCCGCCGCCTCCTCGCTGCTTGCGGCTCCCTCCTAGTTTCTTACCCCCTCCCCCGACGCTCTTTTATTTCTCTCTGCTTCGTACGCCCTACATACTAGGGGCGTTCAAGCCATGCTTCGTTTAACGTCCGACAAGTTTCCAGTTTGTATGTACCGTCTTCCTTGCTCCACCCGCTGCGTCCTTTTTGCTGATCGTTCCCGCCCACCTTCCACACAGTCATACCATTTGGAGTTATTGGGTAGGCCCCTCTTCATCGACTCCCTCGGCACCCCTACTCACTTCCAACAGATTTTTCCGTTACTTGTGGTACCTAATCCGTATAGCCGCTTCCCTCACCTACCGCCCAGTCCCCCTACCAGAAAACCCCACCTACATCGCGGAGGAAGATGTCACCATCGTAGTCCCTACCATCGATGCTGGAGAGGAGTTCAAGGAGGCCGCCCATTCGTGGCTCGTAGGAAAGCCAAAAGAGATCCTCATCATCACAGAGGAGAAAATGCTTGGCCCGCTTCAAGATCTTGCCAACGCAGTCGACCCAGATCGTATCCGCGTTCTTACTGTCCCTTACGCCAACAAGCGTCTTCAGATGTCTCATGGTATCAAAAACACCACAACAGATATCATCGTCTTTGCAGACGACGACGCCATCTGGCCCCCAACTCTCCTTCCTTACGTCCTCGCTTGCTTCGAGGACCAAAAAGTAGGAGGTGTAGGCACGTCACAGCGCGTGCAGGCTGTTGGTGAACGCATGACTGTCTGGGAGGTTCTCGCCGCTTTCCGTCTCTCCATCCGAAACATCGAAATCTCATCCTCAACGCATATCGACGGTGGCATCCCTTGTCTATCTGGTCGCACGGCCGCTTATCGCACAGTCATTCTCAAGGACCCAGAATTCTTACACGGCTTCACACACGATTACTGGCTCGGAAAGTACCAGCTCAATTCCGGTGACGACAAGTTCCTTACTCGATGGATGGTCAGCCACGGTTGGAGCACTTACGTCCAGTGCTGCAAGGAAGCCGAACTTCTAAGTACCATGAAGCCAAACTGGCGTTTCCTTAAACAGGTCTTGCGGTGGACAAGGAATACATGGCGTTCCGACTTGCGGTCCCTCTTCATGGAGCGGCATATTTGGACTGCCCATCCATATGTGGCATGGACAATGGTACGTCATAACATCATTCTCCTTTCCGAGCAATGGCTCATTTGCTATCTCTACTTCCATCTTGGTACATGACAGGTCGATAAGCTCTTCAATCCATTTACCCTCCTTGTCGGTCCTGTACTCGTCGCCTATGTCGTCTACAAGAGTACAATCCCTGTGGAGCATGGTGGCTATCACTTGCCTTGGTGGTCAGTTCTTTTTCGCAATCCATGCTGATGCGCTCATCTCAATCATGTGTTGCGATCCAGGAATGTTGTCATTAGTTACCTCGTGTGGCTATTAGCCACGCGGTCAGCGAAACTACTTCCTCACCTGTGGCATCGCCCTCAAGATGCCATCCACATCCCTGCATTCATTCTTTTCGGATACTACTTTGCCGTCATGAAACTATACGCCTTGTTTACTCTGCATGAGGTATGGATTTTCCGGCTTGTCGGCTTCTTAAGTACTCATCACATCTTCCTTGATAGACTGGTTGGGGTACTCGTGCTGGTATTGGTGACCCCACTGCTGCCACCGCCGCTATGGATAAAGGTGTCAACGAGAAGCCTCATGAACTGCCGCCACCACCAACGCCGATGTCATACCAGTCGCAACCAATGGAGATGCAGGAGGGTTACGCCCGATGACGATGCATGACGGCCCGATGACGACGTTGAATGATAATACACTGCGCTCGCGATTGGCTTTACCCTCTCCTCAAACTACCGAACCTACTCATCTTGCCGCACGGGGATTGGATGGACTTCATAATTAGACGGGGATGTTAGGGGACTGGTTCTGTGATCCTCTTGTTTTTTTAAAGATACAGATGGGATGATGTTCATGACAATTTTTTACTTCGTGGACACGTACATTTTGGCGCAAAACTTACATCTACTTCTCTACTATTCACCCGTTTTCACCCATTTCTTTCTTTACTATTTCAGTCGTTTTCTTCACAAACACACACTTCATATTTCGAGGTACATTATATGATCATCACGCAACGTTTTTTGCCCATCTTTATCATCCTTCTCCTCAACGTCCCCCGCCCATCCATTCCAATCGCACATAGCCACTTGCTCACATCCCGTTTGGGCTCGTGCTCATCCACCTCGGCTCGCCATCGCGACTCTCCTCTTCACACTATCCCCTCCTCGGTCCTGCGCGCAATTATCATTCATACAAACACTCACGTCATCATCACTACCCCATGTGTCCGTCTCATCTGTCCATTCGCATCGTCTCGCATTTTATACACCCACATCATACATTTCTATATACCCGCCCTGCAGATATTACCCTAAGACTTGCTCTATCTCCCTCCACGCATCCTCAAATCATACTTACCCATTATCCTACCTACCGCGCAATACTACCTGATGAAATCCTGAACTTCCATTCTTACCTCTATCCTCGTGCAATCCTTTGTGCATCCCGTACGTCCTCATGGGACGTATGGCCCGTTCAAACTCCCTCGTCACCGCGCCCATGCTTGGAAGTTCATGGTTGACATCCACCCCGTCCCGCACCCAAGACAAGTCCAATACCGCCCATACGATTCCATTCCTATCTGTCGTTCCGGCACCAACCTCCGACTATCCCCAGCTATTTGCAGGTTATATCATATCAACTTTACGAGCATCGTCAGCATCCCATTCCAAACATCGCGTCCACAGTCCAGTCGTCATCATCGTCGAACAGCATGCATCATTGTAGTACATCGATACGTCTCTCACTCTGAGAGGTCCCGGTGTGCTTCTTTTTCTGTCGTCACCGGGTCTCTCGTTTCTCCTATTTCTTGAATCGCAGGAACTTGAGTTTCTATTCTTGGACCATCTGACTTTTTCTTTGCCTTCCTTTTCTCTTCATATATCTAAACTTCGCTTTTTCTTGGTTTGGTCCATCTGTTTCCTTGTTCGCTTTCTTTGCCTTTGACTTTGTTCCCGTGGTCTATGAAACGTCTGATATGCTTTCCCAAACGGTACATTCTGGATTTCGGATTCGGGGCTATGTGCCCTTTGGCCCCATTGTCCATTTGGGGTCCTGTATCCCATGATACCTAGTAATCATCCGCACACGCGGTTAAGTTGGGTTGGGGACGTTGGGAGCGGCGATATCTTCATCTACGCCGTTTCTGTGAACCGCAGTGGTTATTCTTAGGCAAAGGCGTTTCTATTTTCATTCCTCTTTCCTTTCCTTTCTTTTCGTTCTCTTTATACTTTCCTTTTTGTTTCATGTTCGACGACTGCCGTGTTCAACCCGAATACCACACTCTTTTATTATCCACGCTCGTTTATATATACTGGTTTGATACGATTATATCTTCCATTTACTACTTGCTGCGTGGACACATAGTAATCACACGCGCTCTCCTCTATGAGTAGGAGTAGCAGCAGCAGCAAAAACGTACAATAATTTCTGCGTTTGTTGATTAGTATTAGTTTGGGTTGAACCCTTGTTACCCTCCTCACTGATCTTTGGTTTTTGACGCCTTCATCCCTTTGAGGTTTCCTTTCTCTCTTTCTTTTCCTCTTCTTTTTTCTTTGGGAAAGACAGTATATAGTGTTTATTGGTTTAAGAATTGTTATACCTATACGCATAAATGATTTTCTTTGGATCTTCATTGAGAAAATTTGGTTCCGCCCCGAGACGTGGTGACCTTGACGATAAATCCGAGTCCAAGAGACTTGGGAGTTAGAGAACAGAAAAAAAACATACGTATCATGACAACGACAGAGAACATTTTAGATGGGACGGCATCTCGGCGTGATTCGATGTCAGGCCCGATCAAGTAGTTGCTGTGGTACATGGCACCTGCGGTCTGTCCTTTGCTAAATCCCCTGTTCGGAGTAATGGCTCTCAGGCTCTTGGGAAGTGTATCAATGGGATGATCGAGGCTTGCTGCGCGGCGCTGTCTGCAGAGGTAGTATACCTTCCTCCCGGAGAATCACCCCGCGTCGGAAGAATAGGGGAGAATCCCGTTGAACCCGAATTTTGAGGTGATGGGCTTCGGGGCCTCTGTGGGATAGGGACGAACGAAACGGACGGTTTGGAGGGGTCTCATGACAAGTGGAAAGACCAGGTTGGTGCAAAGCAGGAAGCTCAATAAGTTTTTGTGCGTTTGTCAGATCGTAACGCGTCGACAATGACTTGACATCATTCTTCGATCCGAATCGGAACTTGGTGCTTACTTTGACGTGGATGTGTAGTAGCCAATGTGACCACATTCGTTCGGACTCTCTTGTGGGTATTTGGACTGGTGATACAGGGCATCGGGGATTCGTGAGCTTGAGGTGAGTGCTAATCATGCGGGAGGATCTATGTGCCGCTTGTTTCAAGTTTGAGGATCTTAAAGCCGGAGCGGAAGGGTATATGATTGACCTTCGTTGTTTGCTCTAGCATCTTCAAGGAATGACTTAATTGTGAAAGGACCAATTTCTATGAGAAGGTCGGTATTACAACATATTGGGTTTTCATACCGTCTCACCCCAGCTTTCAATTTTGGCATGTTATGTCTGTTCTCTATTTCCCGAGACTCGGGCTCTATCTAACTGCGGAGTTGGGGTTTGAGGTCTGGACATTGCTGACTCTGGCGGTTCGTACTTACGAGATCAATTATACAAGATTCGCTTTACGTTACGTCGTTCCTGGTGTTCGTCGACTTTAGCAAGAGGGCCAAGCCTGACTATTGGAGAAATGAACGCCAGAAAGTGAGCGACTCCCTGGTATGCATCAAGTATTCTAGCCCTTCCAAACGCTGGCGGTCATGTACAGTATACATGCGGATTCAATTTCATGGCTTCTGCCCGAAATCGCACGCACGGGGCGGATATCTCTTTAGACCATGAATAGTATGGCGAAGGCCTTCACCGCTTCTGAGCGAGGTGGAACAGGTAATTGGAAGGAATGATGGGATTGGTTTCCCAGTTTATTTCCTCTTGATGTCTACCTTATGCAGCCCACTCCGTGGCCTTCAATTACAACAAGTCTTTCAGAAGTAAACCATCAATGACTATGGGCATAGTACATCGCCATTCCTGATCTCCTCGAAGCGATTCTGAAAGTGGAAGAACACGATCAGGGTACTACTTCCTCCATACTGACTTCTGCGTATCTGGACCTCTTTGCGTTCTCGATCATCCTTTGGGTCCTTTCCCTCCAACAGGAAATGTAGGAATTTCAAGTATTCGAGATTTGCCGATTTGGGGACCAGATCTTGGACGATTGTAGAGAAGGGTTGCCAACGTTTATCGCCGGTGCCGGCGGGTATCTCCTGGTTAGCCCTGAGGGTGACTTCGACGAGTTGGTGTAAACGAAAGCGAAATGAGCACCAGAGTCGGCGATGGCGGATGTCCAGTTGTTGGCCTTGAATCTAAACAATCTCATAGTGAAGAACGTACAACTACCTAACAGAACTTCAAAGGCAGAAAAAGAAAACGGTAGACATTGATTTCGGTGTTCTACCGCACACTCCCACCCTTTTAACGGGCTCTTGGGTTGGCACGCGCGCGCAGGCATACCGACGAGCTTATCAGGCGTAGAGGGTAGGTAGGGTATGGGCCCTTATTCGACCCGCTCTTGCGTAAAATTCGCGGTGAATGTGCTTCCTGAGGTGGTTTCACCCAGACATTCAGTGGGCACGGGTCGGTCGTAAAGCCAGTCGACGACCCGCAGTTTGGTGTAGCGACCTGACATCTCCAATTTTGTCTTCACCGAACTGGGATGCATTTATCCATGCAACACGGATTCCGCGAGGAGGGTGGATGAACCGAAATCCTCGGAGTCTGAGGACGGGGAGTGTTAGGATACGGGATATTTGTGCTGGTAGAAATGGTGTAGAGGGAATTGTATTCGTTGATCATCATCATGATGGCAGTTTCATTGAGGGGATATGCGGTAAGAACTCGCCCATCTCGTTTTCCGTGCGTCTCGCCTAAATGCCTCGGACGCACTGGCAAATACGGGAAGGATATGAATCAGATACAGTGCAACGGAGTCCATCGAACCTTACTGAAAACAGCACATTGATGATCGTGAACAGAGCCTGTTGTACTGTTGTATCGTTGGACACCGCACGGGACCGTGAAGCGTTGATTTTCTACTCTTTTAGACCGGAAACGTAGGTGAAACCGACTTGTGCCCAGTTATAACGACTCGATGTCGATTTGCTGTATCTCTGGTGGAGCTCTAGGATGGAGAATGAGATATCAGGAATCTCCGAAGCAGAGCTGTATCTAAATGGAGAATCCAAAATGTTATTAGATGTATCACAATGGACAATATATTCGAGCCATATACTAATGATCTCGTGGGCGTCCATCCTTCAATTAATACTCCACAACTTGAAGCCTGATGGTGGACTTTCATCAGCGACCCGTTGGCCATGACATTCGTGAGACTCGGAAGACAAGACCAGTACCTAGTCGTTCCGGAGGTAAGAAGTGTATTCCCTGGTCTTCGGATTGAGCAGAAAGTATGCCTTGCAATTTGGCATCGAGGGGTGTCGTCAATGGGAATGAACTCCAGCCCAGGTAAGAGAGTGACAACGAAGGATATTTGTCCGGCATCACAAATGGTAATACGGATTTCCATTTCCATTCACCAGTTAACCCGTACATCGTCTCGTCAGAATAAGACCCAAGGTAGAATGATCATAGTCACGAAATTCCCATCAACATCGAACACCCGTCGAATCTTCCGACGATTACGAAGCGAGAAGGCCAGCCTTCAGGCAGGGAACTTGATCTTATTTCTCCCTTGTTGCTCACGTCCCAGCCATCGTTCTAATGCACTACGAAAGTGTCGTCAGTTTTGAGATGATAATACCCATAGGGAAAGGTACTCACTTCAAGTCCACTTCTCGGTCATGAGAGGACCTCCCTGCAACGGAACGGCGGGCTACCCTCGAGGTAGTACCACTGCTTAGGAGTAAGTAATCAATATGTGAAACACAAAGAAGCAAGTGACTTACATTGCGGACCCGATCGAAGAGAAGAGAACTACTAAGAGGATACTAGAGATGCGCATACTGGCGTAGTTGGAAGGCTACTAGTGGGTGGAGAATGTTAGGGTACGGATGATTCATAACTCGAGACCACATTTATCAGTTTCACCACTTCCCGTACCCCTCCTAAGGGTTGCACTGGTATAGCGATGATAGCTGAGTTGGGCCCTGTGTTCACACGAGGCTCCAACGGCAGTCACAACAAGTTGAGTTGATCACTTTCTTCCCAGAACCGGACAGGTCCTCAGACATTATGTGACTGTTGGTACGTCCAATGAAACGCCCCAATGCCCGACGCCCAAGGAATATGGAGAGCCCTATTACTATTTCCAGAAGTGGTGGAATAGAATAGGATCATAAGACTCTGCATGTTCGCAAGAAGCGTCTTCCTGCGAACAAGAGGGAGCATTTTCATCACAGGGAGTTAGCATCAGAGCAAACTCGGCCATCTACGGAAATGACGTCTCAGCGCGAATTGTATTGGGTATAGCAACAGGAATGACCTTATGCACTCCCGACATGCATCGCACAGGAACTACGGCATGGCGTAGGTCGGGCTCGGTCAGCATAGAAGTGCTGGAGAATATAAATTCTCGTTCGAACAGGTGAACGATCAACGTTCAGCACCCAGATGTTCTCCTCGAAACCCGGACGTGCAGTGATCTCTATGGCCAGATCAGTCGCGTCAGCTAGCCGTAGCTTCGAATTGAATGGGCTTCTCATGTCCCCTGGCGTACGCTCGCATCGTAGGTCGGGATAATGATAGGTGTTGGGGAGCATCAGGGGATCATGCCTCGCGAAGAGAATATAGATCTCTGCATTGTTGCGAGCTGATGGGCCAGAAGGTGAGCAACATCCTCCGAGTCTCGACTTGATGATAGCTCACGAAGAAATACGCATATAAGAGGGAGGGTGGGACCTCAAGACGAATCTTCAAAGGATAGCACTCAACATTCCAGTGTGAGTTCACATTTTCTCCAACGCACGGGCCATATTCTGATAGCCGCTCGCCCTGTTGTCTTCAGAGTTCTTGGTGTGAAACTTGCTGCGCGGGATGGCAACGTCAACAACGACTCTAGAATTTCGACGTCGTTATTGAGTAAAGAGTATAGTAAGACAAACAACTGAACAAATCAGTCACACGGGGAAAAACTACAAAGAAATGTCCATATCATTGCCCCTAGTACAGAAATCCTTGAGCGTCACGGAAAACTAGAAATACCAACACTGGACTGACAGTCTCAACCGGCAGCGATTGACCGCAAAGCTCAAGACCGACCGAACGTGTAACCACAAAGTTCATACAAATATCGCTCACGGGACTCATGCGTCGGGACATGGGTGAGCAGGCGAACATGGGAGACGAAGACCAGGTGACAAATCAGGAAGAACTTCACTAAACAACGGAAATACGGAAATTAACTGTCGTCAGAGCCATCTCACATCTGTAAATTGCGGGTATTAACGTACGTAAGCCAGTAATCACTCAGTCCGAAGGGTGAACGGGCTTCGAGTGGGCGGGGCACTGGGGCAGCACTGATAGTAGAAATGATTGATTTTGATCAGGATTTCAGAGATTCCACCAAATAGCCGAGACGAAATTAGACTTACATGGCGGGAAGAGTGACCAAGAGGGCTCCCAAAAAGACGTACAAACCAGAACGCATCGTTGAAGTAAGTGCGTTGACTGTGATTGAGACTAGGGCGGAGGTGGTACCTGGGAGAGAACGGTGTCTTATATTCCCGCTCTATATAAATGGCCTAGCACCCTGATCCAGATTGCCTTAAACGTGTATTGACAGTTGTATTCGCTGTGGCTTTCGCGTGGCGGTCCCTGTGTTCGAACGCCATTTGGTAATAATGCTGATACTGCGGACATGCGTACTCGCTGCTTCCTCACAGCCTTGCACTGCTTCCAACACAATAAAAGAGCTCGCCGATACACTTCTCTTGAATTCCATCATGCTTATTTTTAGGAACCGAGCCCCCAAAGCTATAAGACATCTCTTTTGAACAAAGAGCGAGCATAGAACGACACAAAATCGTTTCCGAGAAAGCCGGATACTTGTAAGCTGTACATACTCCCTCACCGGAATGTTCTCCATATCACAAAACCGGAACACGAAGACGCCCATGCCTGACAGGCCTGGCATCCAGCAGTCGGTCAACGAGACTTATACGGTCCTCACAGATCGTCGAACTATTACACATGTCCGCCTGAAGTTGAGGCTATGCCCATGAAAAGGGTGTCTCGGAGATGAGCACGCATATATCCAGGCAAAACATTCGCCACATTCCTCTTACCAACACCGAGTTGGGATGGGGATGCTTTAGGCGCACCTCGTGCCCTCGACCCAGATTTGTCTCATGCGGTTGTATGAGGGTCCAAGCCTCCAAGGGAGCGCGCGATCGGCGATGTTGTCCCTCGTTGGACTCATGGCCGAACTTCACATCCCTAATGGAAGCGGACACTCGCGTTTCGGGAATGGACGTGAAAGTACGATCCCAAAGGTACATCCATTTGATTCTTATTGCTTCTATACGCTTTTGTTTATTTGATACATTCTTTTCGTTTCAACCATCTACATCTGGGCACAAAAGGATTCAGCAAACGTGACTAAGGCAACGGAAACAAAAAAAAAACACTGACATTAATTACACCACCTTCGTGCATTTTGGAACAGTCTGAACCAAGGTCCGACTGCGCCCCAGCTTTCCGCAAATTCTGCAGGGTACCAGCTGTTGCTTTCTAAAGTCACAACACGCTCAGGGTGAGGCATAAGTGCAAGAACACGTCCGTCTGGTGTCTGCACCCCAGTGATTCCTCCGGGACTCCCGTTAGGGTTGAGGGGGTAGACTTCTGTCGCTTTTCCAGTCGAATCCACATAACGAACTGCAACCAATCCTTGTGACTCCAACCCAGCCAGCTGCTTTCCGTCCACAAAAGATGCTCTGCCCTCTCCATGAGCCACAGCAACAGGGAATTTCGAGCCGACCATATCGTGCAGGAACACGGAGGTGCTCGTGACTTCGCCCGGAACAATCTCGACAACGGACACCCTTCCTTCGAATCTTTCGCTCCTGTTCTGTTTGAAGTCCGGCCAATCCTGAGCACCGGGTATAATCTCCTTGAGATTACTCATGAATTGACAGCCGTTGCAGACACCCAACGCAAACGTATCGTCCCTCGCGAAGAAATCGATAAACTGCGTCCTGGCTTTTTCGTGCAACAAGACCGAATTCGCCCATCCTTTTCCAGCACCTAGAACATCACCATACGAGAACCCACCACACGCAGCGAATCCTCTAAAATTGTCAAGAATGACGCTACCATTGAGGATATCCGACATATGCACGTCAATGGCGTCGAACCCAGCAGCAGTGAATGCCCATGCCATCTCGGTTTGGCCATTCACACCTTGCTCGCGGAGGATCGCGACTTTAGGTCTCCTGAACAGGGAACGCGATGGTTCATGTTTGAATGTCAAGTCATAGATAAGACCTTTGTGCGATGGGTCGCTGATCAACGCATACTCTTCTTTGGCAGCGACGGGATTGTCACGAAGAGTTTGCATGTGGAATGACGTCTCTGCCCAGGCTTTCTGTAATTCGTCCCTCGTACTCGCGAAGATCGTTTGGGATTTGTGGGTAACGACGAATCTTTGATCAGATGGATCTGTATTGACTTTGCCTATGACGTGGATGTATTCTTCCGGGAATTTGGCGTCGTTGAAGATGCTGACTAGTTTTGATACGTCGGATTCCCTGACTTGAACGACAGCGCCGAGTTCTTCGTTGAATATGGTGGAGAATGGGTGATCTACGGTCTTGACGTGGTCGAGGGTAATTTCGACCCCTACGCGTCCTGCGAATGCCATTTCTGCGATGGTTGTGAAAAGACCACCGTCCGATCTGTCGTGGTATGCAAGGACTAGACCCGGTTCTTGGGAATGGATCGTCTGGGACCCAATGAAGAATGCCTTGACGACTTCGGGGTTCTCGACATCTGGTGCCTCCGAGCCAATCTCCTTGAAGACCTGAGCAAGAGCAGAACCACCCAGACGTTCTTTTCCATTCGCAAGATCAAAGAACACGAGAACCGTAGGTCCACCAACGTCAGTTCGAAGTTGTGGGGTCCATGTATTTCGGATGTTCTGTACGCCTGCAAAGGCAGTGACGATCAATGACAGCGGCGCGCTAACCTCCCTCTGTTCGTCATTCTGCCTCCACTTCATCGACATGGACATTGAATCCTTCCCAACAGGTATCCCAACTCCGAGGGCGGGGCATAGTTCCAATCCCACGGCTTTCACAGCTTCGAACAACGCCGCGCCCTCCCCCTTCTTACTCGCCGCACACATCCAATTGGCACTGAGCTTGACGCGTCCGAGATCACCGACATGGGCTGCGGCTAGATTCGTGATAGACTCAGCAACTGCCATTCGAGCTGATCCTGCGGGGTTGAGCAACGCAACGGGTGTACGTTCGCCCATAGCCATCGCTTCTCCTGAGGTAACTTCGAAACCGTACGAGGTCTGAGTAACGGCAACGTCGGCTACGGGCACTTGCCATGGTCCAACCATTTGATCTCGTGCAACGAGTCCTGTGATTGTTCGGTCGCCGATTGTGATGAGGAATGATTTTGAGCCTACGGATGGCAGTCGAAGGACACGATTGACCGCAGCGGAAAATCGATCGGAGAGGGTATCTAGTGTGGGTAAATAGCGGGATAGCGAGACGTCGAAGGGTGATCCGGAGACGATGCGGGTGGTATCCTCTCGGTGCATGCGAGGTGGCTTCCCGAACAGTGTCGACATTTTGAGTCGGATGACATCCTGTTTCAGTAGACGGTCTGTAACGACGAGCTCCTCCTCAGCTGTGGCCACTCCAACGACAGAGAACGGGCAGCGTTCCCTCGTCGCCAAGTCCCTGAATTCGGCTTCTCGTTCTGGGGAGATCGCGAGGACGTATCGTTCTTGACTCTCGTTACACCAGATCTCCATAGGGGACATGCTCGAATCCGCCACCAAAACATCTCGAATCTCGAACGTTGCACCCAATCCCGAATCGTGCACCAATTCTGGCAGAGCATTCGAGAGTCCGCCAGCACCGACATCGTGGATCGATTGAATGGGATTTGTATCGCCGAGGTTAATGCAAGCATCGATGACTTGTTGACACCTCCTCTGCATTTCTGGATTATCCCTCTGCACACTCGCGAAATCCAACGCCGCCGAGCTCGCTCCCGACACCTGACTACTCGCAGCACCTCCACCTAATCCAATCAACATCCCAGGTCCTCCAAGCACGATAATCTTGGCCCCAGGAGAGATTTTAGACTTTTGCGAGAAAGAAGGTCGAACGTTCCCAAGACCTCCAGCAATCATGATGGGTTTGTGATACCCTCGAACTTCGCGTTGACCATCTGTTGATACCTGTACACTTTCTGAGAATGTACGGAAGTAGCCCCCCAAGGCAGGACGACCGAATTCGTTGTTAAATGCGCTCGCGCCGAGCGGTCCTTCGATCATGATGTCCAAAGCGGATGCGATATGTGATGGTCGACCGAAATCTGTCTCCCAAGGTTGCTCGTGGCCCGGGATGAGGAGATTGGATACTGTGAATCCAGCTAAACCGGCTTTGGGTTTCGAACCTCTCCCTACTGCTCCTTCATCACGAATCTCACCTCCGGAACCCGTGGCGGCACCAGGATACGGCGAGACTGCTGTTGGGTGGTTGTGAGTTTCGACTTTGACAAGGATTGGCATCTCCTCGACTTGGGATTGGTAGAGTCGATGAGTAGCAGGGTTTGGAGAGTTGGAATGAGAGGGCTCGATTCCAAATCGAGGAGCGGAGAACCCTTCGAAAACGGCTGCGTTGTCGGAATAAGCTGAAATCGTCCCTGTTCCGTTCAACTTCTCTGTATTTCTGATCATTTGGAAAAGAGAGGTATCCTTGTCTTTTCCGTCGATCGTCCAGGATGCATTGAATATTTTGTGTCTGCAATGTTCGGAGTTGACTTGAGCGAACATGAACAATTCGGCGTCAGTGGGATTTCGCTTGATGGGGGAAGAACCGGATACGAAAGCATCGATGAGGTACTCGATTTCGTCGGAGGAAAGTGCGAGACCGAGATCTTTATTGGCAGTGACCAGTCTGTCTTTCGCCGTTTGACCAGATGATTCGCCGATGTGAAGATCAACGGTGCGGAGCGGACTCGCGCCTTTATGCTCAAAGAGGTCGTCTTCTTTCGGAAGCGAAAGTTGAACGACTTGGGTCATTCGATCGTGGAGGAGATGGGAGAGGGTATTGAGATCATCTTGAGTAAGACCACGTCCAGAAGAAAGAGCGAAGATGTAAACGACACCACGTTCGAGACGTTCGACGTGTTCGCCCAAGTCGCATATAGTCGCGATGTCTGTGGCCTTGCTCGACCACGGAGAGATCGAACCGTGTCGAGGAAGAACGTAAACAAGGTTCTTCTCCTCCCTAATGGCTTCGTTGGATGAAGGGAGGCGAATATCGTCTCCATAACTCAGCAGACGATCCAAGATTCTGCGCTGCACCGAATTGACATCTGAAAGCACTTTTTGCGCGTCCTCTGAACGACATGATACGAGGTGGATGTATATTGCGTCCACGGATGCGACCTCGGGGCAGAGAGCTTGGACACTCTTGAGGAGAATGTCCCTCTTGGACTGTGTGAGGTAAGAAGAACCGTGGAGCGTCAACATCCTGTATATTCGTCATAATCTCAGCACATTGCGTTATGGTGGATTGTGCATGTACACTCACCTGTTGTTCCTCAAGGAACACTCGAAAGCAGTCCAAGTCAAGATCTTCCAGATCTGGATCTTTGCCTCGATTTTCTGTGGAGTGGGAAAGACGCCGGTGACCAGAACACGGCGCTTATCTTCTTGGTCTTCGGCGTCGACCTCGACAACGCCGGAGTGCACGTTCTGGGGCCTCTCCACCACAGGACATTCTGTGGCGACGTTTGGATAAAGGACAACGAAGAGAAGGGCTTCCAACACGTCGCCAAGAATCAACGTATCTGTTCTCTCACGAGTCTGCAACCCTGTCAGAAGCCTATCGCCACAATTGCCACCCCCGCACGCGTTCTAAGCGTTGTGTTAATGAGCTCAATGCCGATTTGATAGAGTCTTCTCTCGCCCTCGGTGAGGGTCCTCCTGACTTTCATTTTATCTCCTCTGCTCCCGAAACTCTCGTATCTGTCTTCAACAACCCTTGACCCACATCGCTTGGGTGCGACGTGAGCACTCTCCAACCCCACTCGTCACTTTCTTGACCAATAATTTCTTCAAAACATGCGCGCAATGAATGAGGTTCGTCCATTCTACCCCCGTTGCTATTGGACATCCCCTCTCACTTTGGGAAAGCCGTAGGGCGACTTGGCAGTGCACCCCGATAACAAACGCTCTTGCTCCCACTGCATTCCCACTGTCGCGCTCTGCATAGTCCGGCGATCTCCAGGACACCCTCGACGAAGTCTATCGGTCCCATACATTTGGAAGTACCCCATACGGTATTTTATGCCATCCTCCTCGACGTCATCGCCGCGAATCCCACTTTTAGTGAGCCTCCTCATATCGGCTGTGTCGACAATGATGTCACCATGCCGAATTTCCTCCAACTCGAATCTGCATTTCCTCGAACAACATCTTCGCTCAGCAGTGTAAATTTGGATCGTCGGGGACAGAATCAGCCCTGTATCCGGTCTTTGGGGCGCAGGACTCGATCGAAGCCATCGTTCCTTTGACTTCTGGGATGTTCATCTCCATCAGCGTGCTCCCACGTTAATGGCATTCACAGACCCTTCGTTGTATAGCCCAAACACCGCCCTAAACAAGCCAGGGGTTGGCAGTGCTCACATGGTACGACGCCCTCCAATGGCGAGGCTGGGGCATACTTGCCTCGGGTGCTGCGGTGCTCAGAATCCCAATACAACTGTACCGGGCGAAGAGTTTGGTTGCCTCGAAAAGAATCCACATGACTTCTCAATCTCAGGGTCGCGTCAATTGTTCAATATAGAGGAGACACAGAGTTTTTAAAGGGACTATGTATAGCTAGACGTCTGTCTATTGCAATTCATTTGCGCCCTCTCGAGTTTCATGGTCTCCACTCCATTCATCTCGGTGTTTGCTAGCATATCCAAGCACACTCGGAGCTAAAACTCGACTCCAGTCCGTCAACACAGATTGATCACACCGGCCGGACTCGTATGATCAGACCAAGATACGATCCAAACGTCCATGATTTTCGTTCGATCTTCCTAGACCATCTTTTAGTTTCTACGCTGTTCCGTTACTATCAATCCTCCCGATCCTGACCGAAAGACAAAACAACCCTCCGTTATCAAACATCGTGCCCGATTGTAGAGAGTACGAGACCCTCCTCGACACGGACAAAATCACCGGAATTTCAACGCGAGAGTCGGGAGCATATGTGGGGAAGGAATGTGGGGTATCTATCAATCATTCCTGATCGCCGCTGCTTGCACCAGACCGTAAGAAGAAAAAAAGCAGACTCGAAGGCAGTGTATTTTGGGGGCTCAAGGAGAGTACAAGAGGAAGCATATAAGGATCAACATACGAAAAAAGGTCTTGAAAAAGATGTTAGAGGTCTTTCTCGGGGCTTGTGATGTGACCCATCCGCAAGCGGAAGTGATCATGCTTCAAGCCAAACTCTGGATGCGTCTCAGCGGGTTCGGCGGATATTGTCTCCTGTACTTGAGTGTTCATGTGGGTAATCTCAACGAAGTTTGAACCCTCAAAGAAGCCTGTTCATTTTGTACCCTTTGATAGAGAGTGATCTTTTACTCACAATTGACCACATAGATAGGGCTGATGAATTCTGCCCATGTACATTCTTGAGAGCCATAGACTTGGTACCACTCGCCCCGCTGTCCGAACAAAGTGTGAAAAACCCTTGACTTGAACGGTTTATGTATCCTCGATGAATCCCACGATCTGGGGAATAAGATGTTACAAACTGTTGAAATTATGTTATATTTGCGACATACAATAGTTTTTTNTGAGAGTTTCCAGGACGCGCCGTATTATGTTGGAGGCGTATGTAACGATCCTTGGTACGGCGATAAAGGGGAAACCTTGACCTTGACCGGTCACAGACTCACAGTGGGGTGGTCGCAGACTGTTCTGTGATCTGATAGCGGCGTATACCCAGAAAGGAGAAAGTATTTGAACTGATTGGGACCAAAGGTTATTCTTAACCAGGACGATCAGCGTACGGGATTTCGTCCCAACATCCGACCTTCGAGAGGCAAACGTATCTCACGCATCGTGGTGAGAGATCCAAGGTCCCGCGTCGCATCCTATTTCGGAGAAACCGTGGATGATGGTCAACGGGGTTGATTACCTCTTCGTTTGCTGACAATTTGTAGCGAACGAATGTTTGGGGTGGTTAAGTGACCACCCGTCGGACACCGGACCTCGGGTAGTAGGGGTAAGAAGGAGAGACAATGCACGGAACCTGGTTTTAAAAGTGATCAGCTGGACGAACGTCTCAGCAACCATTGGTCACTAGAGGGATGCAGGTACAACCGGGGTTCGCGAGTAAACAATTTTGGAGTTCCCATGCGACACACTCACGTTAGACTTTACGAAAGGTACAACGAAGGTAAGCTATATTGAACACGTATGGTGTGCGAAATCGCGGGTTGAAGGAGAGGCTTTAGTCATGAGGCGGGAAGTAAGGAAGTCGGAAGTTGTCGGACCTCCTGAGGTCGATTCGCCTGATGCATGATGCACGAATATGTTGATCGTATCCTTTCAAAACTTCGTTCCGGTTCTATAATTTTGAGAACCGTCGATACCATCGGATGTTCGGGCGGTAGTACAATTCAAGTACTGCAGATACCCTTTAGGAAGCACCCGAAACGAAAATACGTTCACAACATACGAGTCAACCCACGAAGTGAATTAAAGTGATGAACGGTTCACTGCAACCCACCTCGGTGGGAGGCTGAACCAAGAATACAACGCTCTCTTGAGGTAAAAACCCGAATTGCCTGTTGTTGAATCAATAACTTCAGAAAGCCTCACACGAGTGTCCACATACAAATTGACTGTTCAACACACATGACCTGAACCCTCGTAAACCTGTCAAGACAATATCCCACGAGGGACGAACGATCACGGTGGTCTCGTGCGCCATTTATGCTATGACGAGGGACGAACTTCGTCCCCAGGATTCTGATTCTCTGACACCAAAACCAACATCAACGAAAGCGCAGTCGAATTCCCCACCAAAGCTACTACGCACCATCATGTGCCCATCCTGATTACGCATCCACAAGCACAAGCTCCAGCTTCGCACAACGAGGAAATCCAGGTCTGAAAGAGAGGTGAAGATGGGCCAAAAGACAAAACACCAGGCATTTCAGATGCGCTCGATACTTGTACTGAATCTCCCGAGGGAGCTCCGAGAGTACGATTGGGCGATTATAGTCAGAAAACGTGTGAGATCCGATTATACTTGCCCGTTCACCTGAAGAATGCCACCAATCACACAACTGCGTCATCGCAGCTGTATGTCGTCACTGTTCTTCAGGTGCTCATGCGGAACTTGAACTTGGCAAGGCTAGACCATGCGGTAGCAGATGTGCGTGTACGAGCAGTCAGAGATTGAGGCTTCTTGACCATCTACGATCCCATGGTATGAGCAGTGCCAAGCCCGAGGTAATCTTGCGAGGACAATGACGAGGACAGTGTCGAAGCGAGATTTGTGCAAGATATAATGCAGGGACACACGAGAAACTGGCGTGTCTCCTGCCCGAAAAAGTCTAGAAACACACCACATTGGGGTAAGACTCCGGAACATTGCAGTTGTGTCTATTTACGAGAGTCAGATGCACAATGGGAGAAGAATGATCTGTGGGCTGTACGTACAAAAAGAGGTCGGTAGATGCACGACGTCGCGATTCCGTGGGCCGCCCAAAGATCACGAGAGAAGACTATGGATGCTGGAAATGCCCTAGCCCACCATGAGGTGTTGGGAAAGATGTAGCAAACCATTCTAACAAAGGGTCTAGGCTTGAGCGTTCAACCCTCAATTGAAACAAATATGTATGGTGTTCACACTCACTGTTCAGATGTCACATCTAGTTCCCAGCTTCCATGAGCGGCGGTGTGAAGACTTCAGACGAGTGTGGTACTAGGTGGTCCCATGAAAGTCCATCAAGGCCCCTCGATTCTCGAGAGATAATGGCAAGAACTGTTGCGCCGACATGTGCCTTGAGGAAAATGGAGAGTTTCCGACGAGTACATCCCGAAGAGAAGACGCTGATGCCGAATAAAGAAACACGAAACGGAATGGTTTCATAGACAGGGACGAATAGAATCCTGGCCGCCGGGGAGATCCCTCTCGGTCAGAAGCTAGCCTTTCGGGTTCCAGGCTAGAAAGCATCGGACACCAAAAGACAAGTCTCTCATACACGAGTAGACCCCCGGAATGAAACCATTCAACATAGATCGAAACTGTGAAAACGAAAATTTTGGTCTGAAAGCCGGCGGTAAATTTTCTGGAACTTGATACACACTCACCACTCGCCGGTGTGCTGTTGTCGTCAAGGGTCTCGTGCACCAACTCCACTCTAACACTTCCATCAGAGTCCAATCATCGAAAAGTTATTTGAACCTCGTTCTGATCTTGTGTCGTTCGAAGGCAGGTGATCCCTATATGAATGGTAACCGAAAAGTACGGAGAAGGCATGGCGAAAAAACACACCTTTTTTCCCGCACGATTTGCATTCCGAGGCTTGTCTTTGTGAGCAATGGTACAGCGTTAATGACAATTTCGGTTCAAACGATACAGGAGAATTTCTACTCACGGTAAATTTGAATGAACCCAGGGTTGTTCTTACATGTTAATGAGAACCCGACTACAGTCAGCAGACATTCTGATCACCTTGGAAGACAACAATCTTGACGACAGTGGCTGAGCTAGCTGTGGAGCTCGCTGCACTATCACCGCTCAAAGGTGTTCCAGGGATTGAAGCACAATAACGGTAAGCAGGGCGAGGACAACGCGCGGAAGAGCACCTGAACACTTTAAAGCACCACGGAATCTATCATGAGACTTATCAGCGAGCTATTATCAGATATCTGTATTGATGTCGTACAGAGGGCTTCTTACCCTACGATGTGTTTTACGAGTACACATATCCTATTGGCCCATGCCAAAGGGGAAGATGACTTCGAGGGTCTGTGCATTGTATTGCAATCGGCTATTCTATTGCTTCGCGGAAAGAATCGTCACCTGCCTAGTAAACCCCACACGATAAGATCGAGGGGCCCTTCAATACCCAGAAGTCTGTCAACAATATCTGTACAGCGCTGCAACTCTTGCTCATCGTGCATGTCATGATCCTAGCAAAGCTGGACCTCATCTGATTGTTCAGAAAGCTACTAAGCCTCAAAAACAATCTCAGCGAAAACAGTCCAAACTCAACACACGGACGATACCGGAGACTCACATGACCCACTTTATACAATTATTTTACCTCATCCCTCGGTCGGAGTACCACGAACACCGCCATGTTGCCCCCTGCATCTTCTCAAAGAAAAAAAAAATCAAGAAGTTATCACAGAAACGCTGTCACCCCTGATCTCAAAGGAATCAGTAAGAATAGAATGCGCTGAGGTTATACTCACTGTATCTGATCAATATGAGAATTCACCTATAACGTAGTCGAACACGTACAACATCTCAACTACCCAAGAGTAAATCTCGGACTTGTCCCTTATCTACAAATGCATGCCCACAACTCCCCTACGCGGTTATTAGATTCAATTCAATCGAAATTGTCGTAACGAAAATTACCTAGAGTGGTATTTCGATTTCTGCACCTTGGGCTTGGTATACCCAACTTGAGTTCGAAAGTGACAGATGGCGATGTGCATTGTGAGGGTTGGGTGGTGGCTGGACGCAAGGCGGCAGCAGCAACAGGGCTCAAGATCGGAAGTAGGACCTTGGAATTCACACAACTGTATTGTGATTCTCATCTGATCAGTAGATCAAGAGGATCGAGGTTGATTGACGTTCAAGGGTAACGTACAAATTCTAGTGACCACGCCCCCATGGAAAATCGCCTTCTCCCAAGACTTGAGTTGCGATCTCATGAGTCCTGTTTACTGTGTGTATATGCTTCAGCTTCGGTGAGGTAAAAGAGCTGTCGAAAGAACCTCGAACCCGTTAGCCTGAATCTCCCTGATGGTTCTGTTCGGACTGGTTGGTACTCACACACCCAAGGAGAGGTTTAGTTGAATTCAAACTTTGGGTTGAGGGCATAATTGGTGTGTGTGTGTGGTAGCAGCCTCGGACGGAAGAAGGCTTGTAGGGTATGTTTGGTGTGCGAATAGGATTGCGTGGCCCTCCTCGTGGACCGTGAACGTTTCACGTCGCGCGAGTTCCGAAACTCTGAAAGTCGTATCTCCGTAGAGAACACCACGACATCCACATTTCGGGCTCCTAGACCACACAAAACCCGACCCTTCTGTGAGAACATACATAACATGAGATGGAACATTGGGCTCAAAAAGTAAGCTGGGGAGATCAGGGTCGAAAAGGGTACGCAGTACGTACGATGTCGATATAGGCTTATGTGATATGATAGCAATACAAAACAACCGACGCAGGGATCGTCGTCGTCGTCGGTTCATTGGGATTACTATTTTGATACCGAGCGACGATCCTCATCTTGTTTCAAGTCCCAGACCCCTCTCAAGTCAAAAATACAACGCCAGGAATAGCAAATGGCAATGAGGTGCTTTGCGAAGTACTTGGACAATGAACGCATATGGCAAGCGCTCTCCGCCCTTGTGATCCCGAATCACTTTGCCGACATCTTGATTCGCGAATTCTTTATGCGCGTGCGTGCATAGACTCGAATGAAAGGGCCCATTCCATTCCATTCTAATGATTCCATCGTATTCCGCAAGGCCGAAAGGAACATGGAGATAAACGATACGACAAGAATAACACTCGTGTCATGCATACGATTCATGCTGTATGAACACATTCATCGATAACACCATTGTATCGGAATAAGCATTTGTCGTATCGCAATTGCAACATGGTGACCCTAGTCCATTTCTCGTCCTCCCGAATCACGATCCACGCGCATTCCTCATTTTTCGTCATAAGTCACTCAGACTCCCGTTGAACCGCAAATTAAGCAAGTCGTAGTCATGCACACGCATATGATTAAGTATATATGATTCTCCCTCCGACCAAAACGGCACGAGTTTACAAAACTTGGAGCTTGGATGTACTCGGCCAGTCAGCATCATCTTCAACTGTGCGTGCGTTGATCGTAGAATATCGTGATGGGCTTTATTCAGATAGTCAGATAGCATTATCAATTGCATGAGAGATACTTCTGCTACCATGATCTCCACTGCCACGACGATCTAATCAGCGGACACGCACGAGCCAGAGCGCGTTCTAAGACCCGGTATCTTTTTCCAACTCAAGGATCAAAACGAATGATGAGATAAGTATCGTTTGGTCTGGTCATGATGCACGATGGATCATCGAACAGGTACAGCAAGGTCACGGCGGCGGAAGATAGAACTGAGATAAAATTGAATTTTCGGGAATCGAATAAATGGTGTGGAGAGGCGTGCCACGCTAACAACTGCGTGGCATGGAATGGATCATGACAGGGATCCGGAGAAGTTAGTAGAAAAGAAAACCGTTGATCTGGAAATCTGTTATCGAAACCAGATTTGAAAGAACAGACGAGAATGCGCAAGAGGTCTACGCTAGGAGAAGCTTGAAGAAACGTGGTTTCATAGGATGAGATAAGTATGAACTTTACTGAATATGCGCAGAGGAAGAATGCAGTCCATGATTCCAGACGGCAAAACCATCGCTATCACTGTGAGTTGGAGATACCACTTCTCTCATCTAGACTACCCCACAAGTTCCTAAAGCAAAACCGGAACGAGAAGTAAGAAGATGACAAAACTGGTTCCCCACTGCGTCATATCATACCAATAAACCAAATAGGAGGTTCTTTTGCCGTTTGTAGCGCCGTTGTTAGGAGCACACGAAGAGAGAACGACTGCTGACCTTTCCCAAGCAAAAATCCGAAAGGAACCAACCAACGAGAAAAGCTAGGGCCGCTTCGGCTGCGAGACGGGGGAGGTGAGATATGTTGAAATCGGGCGGAAGGTCCACGAGTTCGGATTCTGAAGAGTAATCGTGAGTCATCTCTGGATCCTAGGGTCAAGAAAGGCAAGAGGGGAGAGAAAGTTCGGCCTTACGGAGAGGGTAGGGACAAAACGGGATGCATAGCAACTCAGGCACTGCATGCATGCCTATTGAAAGCGCTGTTTACACTTTGTTTGATTGCGATGATATGCATTATTATCATATCACAGGGGATGCATAATGCCTTGATGGCCGTGGGGAATCCGTGGGGATATTCTCTTTGGATTTTCGATATCTGGAATTTCCGATCAAAATGTATGCATACGGACGAGGATACGCCCAAGAATCTGCTTCAGGTCTGAGTGCTCGGAGCCTTTGGAGTAAATGGGTCGAATGAGAATTGTGACATATGTCAGGCTCAGAGAACAAGGGTGTGGTGAGAAAACGTGCGTTGGAGAAGGCGTTCGAGCGTTGGAATACCAGGGAATTACGAAAGTAGGGTTCCCTATTGGTACCATCGGGACCCTAGTTTACTACTTCGATTGAAGTAGCTCGCGCTAATAAGTCAATTCCGATGAAGGTGCAATGTGAACGGTGCTATGTTGGGGGAATGATTAAACCATTGTACGTGCACTGGCGAAGATGTTAGGTTACCGTAATCCCAGTAATAACTTCGGAGGATCCTTGGTTAACCCAACAGTATTGAGCCCTGCATCGATTCCGTACAACGGCTCAAGCAGGAGATATTTGTGTCGCTAAAAGTAGGGTATCTCCGGGATTCGGCGTTCCTGTGTGTGTTCCATGTCAGGACGTGGTGGTGTGAGCTGATGGATCACAAGGGGCGAAGTAAGGCGGTAGAGACGATGTCTCAAGGACTGCAACCGTATGGTATACTTCTGATCATCTTTTGTTGCTTACCCGCCGAAATTCGTGAACACGCGTCTAGTGGCCAGACCACATTTGCGTCATTGGATGAGCTTCGAGGGTGTTAAACGTTGCTCGTGTGCGGAAAGGACACTGGGATTGCTGGGTTGAGCTGGGCTGAGGGCATGGAGGAGAGGCCAGAGGAGGAAGATTGGACGACCCAGGAGATGAGTGGTGTGAGAAGGGTACGGATTTTGCCATTGGCGGGTGAAGTGGTGAGAAGGGAGCGCTGCAGGAGACGTATTGGTTTGAATTTGGATGGAGCATGGAAGACTGAACAGACTCTGAACAGCGAAATGGCCTCAAGATACAGGAGGGAAGAAAGCTCCGAAACGATTGATGATTTCTGAATCTGAAAATTGGAAGTAGTCTACTATGTATGAATGGTAGAGATGATTACGAGAGGAGGTGGTTGCGCCGAACAAAACATCCCGTCTTGGACGGTGCGCTTTTGTTGTTTGAAGAAGGATTCCACCCTCGTTTTCCAGGGTTGTTGCGGGGTACGAAACAACATCGCCACAGTCGTCAGGTCGGAGTCAGGTGGAAAGTCTTAGACTGATATCGCCCTCGAGAGGACTGGAATGCTTGTGGTCATCTGGCAGGTGAAAAGGGGCTTTTTGAGATAGGCTTTCGAGGAGGACTGTCCCGTTGAGACCGGAGCAATTTGGCTGCAAAGAGGAGCACTGTCCGAGTACGAAGCTTGTCAGGTTCCGCGGCGCACATCCGTCGAACAGGACTCTGGCGCAACCGGTGCCTGTGATTGCATTTCCATTCCGAGGATGCGCTCTAGTTTCTCACGGGCACCGACGGTCCAACCGGAGATCTGGGCCGTCGTTCTGGGCGCGAGTCACATCCATCACCATGCCTGCCATGCAACAGGGGGTTGTTTGGCCGTGGTTGGACCCATGATGAGAGAACAAGCCCTCGGGGTTCCCTCAGAACGAGGGTGCACGTCGAAAAAAAAACATTGACAAAAAGAAAGATGAAAAGATGACTGGACAATGGAGCGATTGACAAAGCCATGGCCCATGGCAGACGAGGGCGAGATCACCAGTTGCGAGCGATTGTGCCGACAAAGGTGCCCATCGTCTGCAAAGAGAGCCCTGTCTGTACTGATTGCATCATGGACAGAGATGGTGTCGGCAATGACCATATTGCTTGACGTCAGTGGGGTTGGAGGAACATCGAGAAAAATATGGAGAGATATGAATAAACCCCTGTAATTATTGCCTGAATTTCATGGCGGATGCGCCGGGTCGGTGGCCACGTCACTTGCATTCTGCAGCTTTTCGCGGGTACGCCACCAAAAGTCGAGGCCGGATCATCTGAAACTGGGGTTCTCCTTCCTGATATGGGACACTAAACGTAATCTGTGGCTGGTTGTCGTGTGATGAGATTATTCGCGTAGTGTTTGCCAAACAAGGTTATTGTCTGTTTGTTGAAAGACTTTGCGAAATGTCCTCCCGAAAGAAACGAAATCATCATCCCCTGCTCTGACAACGTCCTTGCACCCTCGCTCGTCGTCCAGCGTCCGCATCCCAAGGAAAAGTTGTTCCGTGCTCTGCTCCCCCGCACCTCCGTGCTTTGCTCGAGTGCTTGTCCAAACACCGCGTGTCTTCCGCATTTAGACCTGCGTCGTAACCCAGCGAACCACGCAAATCACAGAGGGAGATGAGCAGCTTCTCGTCTCAAGCGTCCCATTCCGGCCTCTCATCGCGTACAAATTCCTCACGACCTCAAGCACAAGCACATCCTCGGTCCGACAAATTAATAAAGCGTCCCAGAGTAGACCAGCAGCAGCTCTCCCACCGGCCAAAGGCAGAGCACGGATGCAGGCCCAATTGTATGCATACATCCGAACCAGGGCCTTGTTCCTTGCAGTGTGGCCCCATCACACACAAGGGCATCAGAACCGAGTTCTCCCCCCAATCACTCTCTCACTCTCGTCACATATACTCGGCCCATAATACGGCGGCTACTTGTCAAAGTCACACTCGTACAGGTACATCCGACGGACTTGGGTGGCCTTTTCGCCCCACTATTAAATTCGGACGCTGTTTACCTCACCGTCCGGATTCCCCAGCCTCATCATCTTCTTGCAACGAGGCGCCCGGTCCAGCTGCCTCTTCCGATTTCATACTACAGCCTAACAAATTCCAGGCCCCTGCAACTCCAATAAACCCTTCCAGCTCTATAAACGCCAACCGGTGTTCGTCCACCCACAAGGTTATTCAAGTACCACCTGACTCTCTTGACTCTCCCAGTTCTTCTTCGCCTCATTCTATCTCATTCCCAACCACTCCAGTTCATCCTCATCCCCACAGGCCAAGAACGACATATTCATTCCTCAAGCCTTCCCCCTCATCCTCATCCTTCGACACAACTTCAAGTGTTTCATCGCCCCTTCGCTTACCTTATCCTCTCCCCGAGTCTCCGTCACCTTCGCCATCCCCACGTTCAAGGAAATCCGGCACACGAAGGTATGTAGGGTTTATTGCGTTAGCTTGTATTCAATATTCCCGTTATTTTGGGTTTTCCATTCGCACCTTCATCGAACGAACCTTATCCACAATCGATCCCTCCTTCTTCCTGCGAATCATTCGCTTTTCGGTGCGCGGCTCCAGCGTCTCCCTCCCTATTGAAACCAGCCACCACTTCTCGCATGCATTCGCCGATATATTTCACAAATCTTGCGTCCCAACCTTTTCTCCTCCTCCTTTCTAGCCCTTCCCTTCTCCTCCTTGTTATATTACACCGCCCCATTCTCTTCTATCGCCCTCCTCCGTGTTTCTCTTCTTCACCCTCATGCAAGCACTCTGAACTCACGTTGTCCTCATTCCCGCAGTACCACACCTTCTTGTTTGTCACCTGCCGCCTTCCTCATCAGACGTGGGCTTGTACCACAACGTGCTCAACCAACGTTGGCAATGTCCATCCAGATCCATACTCCAACTCCTATAAGATCATCCCAACCTCTTTCGCAACCCTCAAATCCTCGCTCAAATCCCCATTCAGAACCAACGCAGACGTCACCTCTAGCTCCTCCCATACAGTTGTCTTCAAGTAGACCACCAATGCCTCGACCTTCTTCCCGCTCCGAAAAGTTGTTGAGGGATACCCTGCGACGCGACGAGCAAGAACGCCTCGCCAATCTTGCCACCTTGCCAAGTCCCCACCACGTCGGTGCTCCCAACCCACACGGTTTCATTCATGCCCACATCCCGTCAGACCACCGCGGGGCTCGTAATCACATCCGCCGCAATACATCGTCGTCGGCGGAAACAAGTACTTCCTCCGAGAGCGACTACATTGCTAGCGAGCGCTACGACTACTCCCCTGAAGAAGACGCGGACGAGGATCAAGGTTGGCTATGGAGGTCAAAAGCGACACCCTCTGGTTCAGGTGCATCGTCTGCCTCCGGCAACCACCCCACCAACAATTACTTCAACAACACCCAGCATATGTCTCGGACTTCACATCATTCTCATGGTCGCCATACCAGCATGGACCGTGACCAACAGGGTCATCGTTCAAGAAGACGTACCGAACCTTCTGTCGAGCGGGGCTTCGATCCATCACTAGCATATGGCACACCCACTTCACCAACACCAGCCAGAGCGCAGTTGCACCGTTCGCCCAATTCAGCCCCGAATGTGCCTAGAGCTTCCCGAAGGACCTCGGTCGACGGACGCAAACATGATGGAACCAACGCGGCGTATGGCACCAATGGGGGAAGTGTCACCGCACCTCATGGGGCTGTGTTGCAGAGTAGACTAGAGGGTGTGCTCAAGAACGCAACCCATCCAGATAGACGGGCTCGAAGTAGAGAGCGAGGCGGCAGCGGTAGCGGTAGCGGGAGCACGAGTGGGAGTGGAAATTCCATGGCCAGCAGTCGAAATCTGAGTGGAGAGGGTGAATGGCCATTCGGCGAGGTGAGTGCCTGATCTGTTTTGCATGGTAGTCTCACGGCCTTGTTTACTCACTTCCGTAATTGTACACAGACATACAACACTTCGCCGACGAGTGACCCATCCCTGTCAGGGAATGCCGCTAGCCGTGCTAATTTCTCCCCACAACGTCCCCCTACCCTGGAGCTCCCACGTTCGCCAAAGTCGTCTCATTCGACTCCTCGATCCCCCAATTCACCCCACAAGTTCCCTTCTCCTACGTCCCCAAGGCGCTCTCCGTTAACTCCCCCCTCCACGCCCCAGTTTGACCCTCATACAGCCTCCGCTCAATGCCGAGCAAAGGCTGGCTATGTCTCATTCGCTGATGTCGAGGGCCTCGGTGTCCCAGACGGTGATGTCGATTATTCCGACGACGTGGACGACAAAGCCGCGGGGGGCTGGTTACCGAAGTGGCTACCCAAGGTCGGCAGGGGCCGCAGTGATAGTGCGAGCAGTTATCCCGCGCGGTAATTGTCCACCCACTCATCGTCACATCGTACTTGTTATCGTTCTTCCCCCTGGCTACCTCACTATATGCTGTGTCCCTTGCTTCATATTGCTCTCACTGGAACATTTCATCTCGGTTTTCTGCATCCATCTCTCTCTCTGGCCATCAATTCTCGGAAAGTTGCATTCAAACATGGTATCTTATAATCAACATCCACTGGCACTGGTTCATCGTCGTCATCTTCAGCTAGTCGCAGTCGTGCGTCTCGCTTGTCCCATCTCATCTCATACTCACATCCATGTATCCCTACATTGACATCATCACTCACGCACGACTTGTTCGCATACCCCCATCCAACAATACCAACCAAAAGCATCTTGGCAAAGAGACGACGATCTCATGTCCTGGCTTACGACTCTTAACGACCCCTTCTCTTCATGTGTTCTTGTCTTGGGCGTATCCCCGGTTTATCGGAGGATTTGTCTTTGGCGGGTTCCATGACAAAAGCATCATCACCTCGGAACGCTTAGAAATGCCACGCTTCCTTTGGTGTTAATGTTAACTTTTTTGTTATATCATTTGCCATCCATGACCCCTTGCAATTTTCATTATGCATGACCTCCCACACGACTTTGTTACACCGCTCGTTTATGTCTTTGGGATGACACTTACTTCCCCGACGTGACTTGTGTATACTGTCGGTTTTTATGATCCAACGTTTCATTATCCAACGTCTCTTATTAGTTCATACTGGAGTTGCCATTTTGCTTTGTGTCTATTTGACCATGTCTCATTTTGTTCCTTCTTTGGTTTTTGCTGGATTTTACTTTTTAGTCTGGGGTATTGACGAACTTTTTACGAGCGTGTGTAATGATTATTACTGTCTTTCTTTTCTCGACATTTTTGGTTCGAAAGGACATGATGTCGGGGTAGATAGATGTGCGTTGATTGTCCCTACTCCTCTCCCCATTCCGATTCTCCTCATTCATCCTCTTTTTACATGCGGTACATCTCTTTGGTTGTATAGTCGCTAGTTAGTAGCTTCTCTGGCAATCCAAGGATCACTTACGGAACCTTCTGGCCCCCTCCATTTCCATGGAATGAGGGTGGCAATGACTTGACTTGGAATCCGAATATGCGTAGCGATACAGTTCCGTGATGATTGAACAGTTCGCGATGTTGATGTGTATGCATGTGTGTACATATCCTTTGTCCATGGGTGGAACATGTGAACGGTAAGGGGTTGTTGATTGATGATGTTTCGGTAAGTTTCCGAGTTTGTTATCCTTGGACCCGTAATCCGTTGGTATTTTTGGGTGCTGAGAGGGTCTTGTGCTATAGGGCGCTCGCGGCCTCGATTGTATGCTGTGTACAGATCACAAACAGGTTTGGATAGTTGACATCCCAGGAATTCAATCGGCCGTGGTGAGGAATGGGATAGTTTGAGCGGCGAAGGTGAGAAGGTGGAAGGGGCTGTCAGGCTTTCAGGCCCGGGGTAGTGCGTCCGAGTTCGAATCCGAAATCGAACCAGTGTTTGGATTTCGATTTCCACCAAGCTTTCGACCCCACAATGCGACTCTTAGAAGAGGAATTGGTGGTCCCTTCCCCAGTTGAGCTTGTTTTTCATCACTCCGATGGAACTGTTCTGTCGTGGGTGGTGGAACTTACCGTCATTTCCGCGAACGATGGAAATTTCTGGAGGGAGCTGACTCGGATTCGGACTCGGAGTGTTGTGATGACTTGGGGGATTGGTGAAACTTTGGAGATTCCCGAGTTGGGATGGGACAGTGGTAAACAGTGAGGCAATAACCGTTTCGTTTTCGTCTCTTGGGGGCAGTTGTGTGACCATCAAATGCAAATGGTGGTGCATCAAGCTTGAGTGGGAATGTGGGTATATGCATATGGATCGCTGTTCGAATCGATGTTCTGACAGACGGATGGTTCTAGATGCGTACGGTTTGGGTTCGTGAGATCGTGAATATTTTACAGAGTATGCAGATTTCGTGCGAGCTTGCTTGATTTGGCTTTCGAACATCATGGTATACTACAGACCTTCTGTATGACCTCCTCACTCTTGCTTCGTGGATAGTGACGTTTTACTGACTATTTCAAGGCTAATACCCAAGGTAGACCCTATGATTTACACTCCGAAAGGCAACGAAGGTGAGGGAAAATTTGATGATGATGGACTGACCTCACTCGAGTCGTCGTGTTTTTGACTAATAAGATTGCTCCACTTTATGAGCCCCCTTCTCGAGAGTTCGGACGTTTCCTGTCCCGGAGCTTTGCGTTGGGAGGAGTCGAGGTTTAGATTACCTCGTATCATCATGTCGTTGGGGAACGGGTACGAGAAATGGGAATGTGATGATGTCGGTGGTGATGCAGTGTGCATGGCCGGACCTTGGAGTTGTTCCTGAGATGTCGGACAAGGTACGGTCCATCCATCCTGGAACAACAATCGCATCACCTCGTTGAAGAAGACGACTGAACTTTTCTGGAAGCCGGAGTCGGGCGGTAACCTCGTGTTTCTCGCTTGCGGTCCAACTCGGTGCGTGTTGTTTGATAGAATATCATAACCCAGAATACGACAACGGGTCTTGCAAGAACGAAGCAACTGATATGTTTATGTTTATGACATTTAGAACGCAACTAGGGCGGATATATAACAAGTGACCTCGCACGTACCCCGAGTCTGTTTGCCGCACCACCCCGTGGAGATGTATCGCTAGGATGTCGTACTATTCCTTCCCATGTAATTTCTTCATGTCCAATGAGGCAAAACACCGAACTCCCTGGGGAATCTGGCGTTGTCAACAAGGGTCTAAAAGACCCTGATTTCTCCGACTTGTGTGATTCGGGGGTGGGTAAGTGTCTTTCAGTAAGATGCCGTACATGCCTCCAGGTGTGCTAATCCCAATTCATTTGCAGGAATGAGATGGAAGGTGGAAAGAGGTGAGCATGTTCGGAGACTCGGGTGGGTGTCCGAGACGCTGCGGGGGAATTCTACGCCACGAGAAAACATTCGAGTCAGGTGTTGCGATTCGGTGGAATGTATAAGCTGAATCAGAGAGAGAGTTTTCGGTGTGGGACGAGATGAATCAAACTGGAGGAGCCGTTCTTCAACTTGTGCAGAGAAACTTTAACTTTTGAGACTTGAGATCGGGGGCGAGGTGCATCTAATCTAATCTCTTATCTTCCGTCGACACTGATGACGCACAGAATCTCCAGATCGAAGCACAACTTGAACATGAACATATCCCTTATAATAGCCATCGCGAAACAAAATGTCATGTTCCATGTTTGAACATGTCTACCACGACGGTATGCCGTTCCTTGGTCAAGTTCTCGACAAAGAATCGCTCGGTGTTGTGAGCATTTCTCTTGATCTTTTGTCACCCAAACTCACCCCGCGATACTTGTTCCAGAAAACCAGTCGACCAGAATAAGGACGCAATAGGCGGCGAAAAACAGTCGCGGGATGCGGCCACGATTGCAAGACGAAAGCAAAATGCGCGATTGCCTGTCTCGACTCTACCGCCGGAACTCTTACTGGACATCTTCCAGGGCTTGGTCTACGATTGCTGGAGCGACATGATTCAGGCAAACATACGTGGAGAGACCCCTACGCAGTGGGCAGACTTGTCCGATGTCTACAGCTACTGGCGAGCTGTGATTCGAGCCGAACCTCGGTTACAAGTACAAATCGAGGCATGCAACGCTGCGTTCTCGGACGTATCTTTAGTATGCCCCGTCTCAGCACTCTCGAGCATCTTCACCTCACCTCCCCGCCCATACCCTTCCCAATCTTCGCGCATTCAAGTGTATACGTCTTCTTCCAGAAAACCCAAGTCCAATTGCCTCGTAATCGAGTATGCCGATTACCAGTTCACGTCGTCCCCTCGAGGGGGTGTAGATGATACTGAACTTGTTCTGGAGACCCCGATTCTGGACGCAGATAAGGGTGGTTCTGGAACAGAATTTTTACGCCCCATTTGGTTGGGTTTTGCCTTCCCCGCGGGGATCACTGAGCTATGCATTCGATCTCCATCTACCGGACCAATCGCCCCTGTACCTAGGCTTCAAGACCTCCTGGATATACTCGAATGGTTACCGTCGTTGCGACATCTCGTTATAGTGGATGTTCAGCCCTTGCCTCATCATGGCTTCTTTTACCCTATCCGTCGAAGGCTGAGACTACCGCGATTGCGATCAATCTCGATGGATGGCATGATCCACCAATGCGCCTTTCTTGCCACTCATCTTTCTCTGTGTTGTATCTCGTTTATCAACTTCAGGCTCCATCGGAATGCCGGATCCCCAGAGCCCGGTTGGTTGGGTAGTCTTATATCTTGGACTTTTGGGCCCTCATTTCTCTCGTTTGAGGGAACCTACAGCCCGATCATCGCAATCCAAGTGCACTGCAGACGCATTGGCGACCAATTTGAACTAGAACTCTGCGGATGGAATGCCATCGTTGCCCGACTCAACGAAGAAACTTCAAACAAAGATCAGCCCCTTCCAAGTCATCGCCTCGTATTTCCACTGGGTGGGCGCCGCTCATCCCCATCCGCGATGGTGTGCCTAGTCTGCTCCATTGCTCGACCATATCTGAGAGCATTGGAAGAATTCACACTCTGTGGGTCCTCCCTATTGTCTTGGGGGGACGAATTGCGTCCTCACTTCTTCGACCTGGCGACGACTCTGAAGAGGATTAAAACGATTGGACACCCTGCTTTGATCCTTCCGAACTACTTATCAAAAGTCATGGGCGATGGTAGAAAGGTCCATCCTATGCTACGGGAGGTCGTTATCATTCCTAGCACTGAGGAGTGTCCAGAACGAGATGGTTGTTGCATCCAGACAAGGACCTACTGGAGTTCTCTTGCACGCTGCCTTTCGGAACGGAAGCAAGCTGGATTTATGCTTCAACTTCTCGAGTTGCGCGGTCCATCGTATTTGAAGACGGAAATCGACGACCCTGGAGTCGTGGAAGCTCTAACAGGTGTCGTTGGAGAGTTTCGTTGCACCTGGTATTAGACTCATGGGCGAATATCAACTGATACGACCCCCATGACAAGGACGAGGATATTCCATGGGCCAGCTGGTTGCTCGATTCGTGTCTATCAAAGTCGGGCACCATTGACCCACTCAGAACACAACTAGTCTATGTCAATGTAATGGTTTTGTATTCATTATAGATAGGATAGAACATTTTTGTATGACAAAGTTTCGTAATGACTTTGTGATCCAGTTTATTGTGAAGCCGTGTCTCTCGGGGTCGGTCTACAGTCTATCTATCATGAATATTCTTCGTTGGTTTTCAGGGGAAGAGGTGAAAAACACAAGCGAAACATGGGTCCGCCCATACCGATAGTACCGAGTTGTAATCCGTCCCATCGACTAAGATGACCTCAGGTGTTTGCACTATACAATGAAGAGAATCGCACATACCTCATTGACCACAACAATCTGAGGTTGGAGCGCTTCAATAGGGTCTCCGAAAGGCTTTCTGGCCCATGGAAGTCCAGATCCGCAAATGGTCCGCTGAGAAGTTCGAGAAGTTGAGACACAAGGAGATCCTCGTCCAACCTAGATTTGACCATCATGCAACATCAACATTTGAATCAAGATGAATAGAAACAGGTCAGGCGCACCCTTCTTTGATTTGGTTCATCAAAGTTCGTACATTTACGACGGTTCCACTTTGTACGACATCACAAATATCCCCATATTGTCCATTACCACCGCCGTAGAATATCGTGAAGCGCTCCAAAGAGGGGAAAGTAGCAAAGCTGCGCCAGGCGATGGGATGGTTAACAATGAGATGGTCGATGTATGGCCAAGGTCCTTCCGTCTCGTATGAACGCAAGAAACCGTCTGCGGTATCAATCGACATGGGAGGGCGCGGGAACTTGTTGAATGCGATGGACCCTAATACACGATTGGGAACAGGTATCGGGAACGAAGAGACATCCTCGGGTTTCATGAGAGCAGTTCTATCGTACTTCCCAGCATCCCATGGTCCATCTTCAGGGTCCCAATCTGTTTTACGCATAGCTTCTTCCACTTGTTTCGCTACATAAGACGAGCGTTGCTGTAGTTGAGTATAATAGATATGGGGATATTGGGGGAGTCATCGTACCGTTCCAGTCAAGTAAACTCCCACCACATTGAGGATGAGAACAAAACCCATCCTTCGCGATACACTCAAATGCCACATCTTTGTACGAGGAATCACTTCTGCAGAATGTGATGCCAGACAGGAGACAGGAGCGACGCCAAAAATCAGCTTGCTCAGACGCGTCACCGTAGAACCCAGCGACAGTGCGGCAGGTATGGTAGAAACAGACATGCGTTCGCAGATCTGATACGGGAATATTGTCCTTTATGAGAAGAAGTAGTTCGTTTGGAAGCCTTCCGCATGGTGCACAAGGAAATGAGCTTTGAAACGGTTGATATCCTGTCGTGAAGACAGGGTCCACCTGGAATTACAACCAAGGGTAAGCGGTCAAGAGTAAGAGAAGACTTCGAAGACACCTATTTGCCTTCATGGCGTGAACTACCAATCCAAAACACAGGGTTTAGCGAAGGTTGGTCTCAAGTCGGTGGTGGTTTGGGTGAATCATCCAAGGACGAAGGCGCCTGTGACTTCGTTCGTTACGTAACATGCTAGATTAGACAATCAGACGCCATATGCCATTGTGGGCAACCCCACAACGCCAGTCGGAGCATCTGTAGTGTTTGGAGGCGATCTTCGAAGTGGCCTGGAAGAGTTGTGTCACATATTCAGACTCGTGTCATTCCTCTCCGTAATTAAATGATGCGTGAGTTTGAAAACTGTCGTGTCATCGCGATGCGAGAAAAGTCCACTTCATGAACTGTGGCATATGTGAAATCGCGCTGCATCATGTTCGAATATAAGCCTCTTCACTCATGAAACTGACAATACATCAAAGTTCCGCCTTCTGTTCGACTATCTCGTTCTACATTCGCACAAGGCTGCGAGGTATCCCGGGCCTAGACAAACTGACCCACTGAAGCGTTACCTCGGTAACAACTTGAAGCCGTGGATTGGGTGAATGAAGGGGCTATTCGAATGAGAACATGAAAGACAGTGTTGGGTTTGCTCAACCAGAATGTTATCTTTGTGTCGTACAATCTGTGATCCAGGCATCAATCCCGTGGGAAGCGCGTTTGATTAGAAGATCACCTTGCACAATTTCGCCACCAGCCTCATAGACTACAGGAACATGTCTTTTGCCGATGACATTTATCGTCTGTGAGAAATGGTCCCTTGGGAGATGTACAGCGTTGGTCAAGGTGTAAGGCCTTGATCCATTCGGGCACATCCCACTGCCACCGATGCCGTCGGCAGGGATGTTTGTCGATCATCATTCCGGTTTTGGTTGCATCTCAAACCATTTTGGCAGGTGAGATGATTGATAGGCGGGTTCATCATAGAAAACCAACTACACCGTACGTTATACCGACGTAGGTCTCACGCTGAACCGCCATGGTCTCAAACCTACAATTCAATTCTTTACGTGTGATACCGCATATCAACATAGAATCTCACAAATGTACCATCCAGATGGTCGGAATAATCTGATTCTTCTTCCAATTGCCGCCTAGAATTGAAACGAGACGGAAAGACGCGTGTTATATGAGCGTTATTCCGTTGGTAAGGTGAGTCGAACTCACAGGGACCACGTGAATCAAATCCGAATGACTCCCCTCGCCACCAAACGTGGAAGCATATCCTGAGCAAATTCCCTCACAACCGCATTCTCCCTCTCAAAGCGCGTGTTCTCCTCCTCAGTGCGCGTGCCCTCTTCCTCTGTGGGTAAGGTGAAAGCCAGAGACTCGAGGTGGTGGAACCTATTCAATCTCTCTCTGAATTGGATCCAATAATGTCTCTCGAGTTCATCCAGAGCGCTCGGGTCCGAGATGAATGTGAGAAACGTCAAGGTTCTGAGAGAACGTGTGACGGATAACAAAATCCTGAGTGTCACTTCCCAGGCGATTTGTTGATAGTTTCTATCGTAGCCTTCGATTGCGAGTCGGAAGACGAAGTGTTCCAAGTTTGTGCACGGAGAGATACGGAGTGGCTCCTGAAGTTGACCTATGATTCGGGAAATGAGGGAAGATGAAGTAATAGGACATGCGGTTTACGCACGTAACAGGGCATCATAATCAAGCTGACCGAGGTTGAAGTCGAGGTGCAATAGGGTGGACCCTGTCGTCTTCAGGATTTCTCCCACCGCTGCGATATCGTCTTCGTGTGTGCAAGAGACAGTGAACGAGGTTAATTTGGAGAACGAAAGTCCCTTTGCTACCGTATGAACAAGCGGTGGGACCCCTTGCCTGGGGAATAGAAGAGATAATGAGGAGATGTAGACCGGAACGCGATCTCGAACTTCGCCGGTCGAGTCGTTGACAGCTCCTCCAATAAGTTCGGCCGGCCTATTGAGGCGTAGGTGGTCGATCTCGATGAAGAGTCCCATAATGTCGAGGAGACTCTGGCCCATAGGCTCGGGAAGTATTCCCCAGTCAGGGCTATGACAATCCTCGATAGTGAGGTGTTCCAAGCGGAACTGTTGCGATGGATGACTGCGGTCTGCGCTATAGGTTCCTAAGAGCAGATGCTTGAAGGATAGAGAGCGGAGCTTCAGCAGCTTCTCGAGCACTCGTGCGATATCGTTCGGAGTGATCAAGTAATTGCTACCAATGAGAGGGACTAAGCCCTGTCCATCTTGGTCGCCGTTAATGTCGTATTCGACTTTCAGATTTCGGATGTTGGTGCAAAGCGTTTGGGAGACATCCAAGAGATCTGCGAATACTGGGAGGCTACGCCACTCTTCCTCGGGTCGACCGATGGTCACGGTCACAGAGGTGAAGAGGTGATAATGGGCGGGTCCTTCCCAAGAACGACAAACGAGAGAACAAGACTTGAGAGCGGCTTTGTCATTATGAAGCAAGTCAATGACGGAGTCGACGAGTTCTTGTGCGAAATCTTGCATGCCCCGAGGTTGCACCTGCCTGAAGCCTCGACTTCGGAGGAGGACTGCAGAGGCGAGAAATACGCCCAAGGTATCTTACATAATAGCCACTACTTTGGGAAGGTTCTGTGAATGCCCCCGGGATATCTACTTCTGGAGATCGCAAGCCGTACCGATGCCAAGCGCGTTTGATATACCTCTACCAAAGACAGTTGAGGAGTGCGTGGGTTTCACGCTGGGCTCCATCAACTGGGGACTAGGGGGGCTTGAGAAAGCGCCCCGTTTCGAACTGGCCCGAATACTCTATGAATAGAGATTCTAGGACCAACGGGTACATTTGAGGAACAGTAGGCCTTCGGTATGTACATCCGAAAGTTTAGCATGGTCCATAGGAATCTCCGGATGGCGCTGCGGTGTCTTCAACACCTTCCGACGGAAATTTATTGCTCGGCACGATAACAGGATCCGATGAATCTCTTGAACCCTCAAAAGCGACGCAGAACGAGCAAGGTTAGCTGTGGTGGCCGATACGCTTGCTCATACCAAGAGGGCCACCAAGCCCCTTGATAGGGTGCAAGCTGAAAGAAAGCCTTTCATTGTCCGAGGGATTAAAGGTGAATCCTTGATACGTACCGGTATTGCGGATTGTACACAATCTCGCATCCGGATCTGAAGGATTCATGAGGTCCTTGAAGTATTGGAAAATGACACGGATCCCGTTGGCTCGTTGACGATGAAATGCCCACCGACATACTCAGATGCGCCATCGACAATGACTCTATCGGAGTGTCTTGTTATTGCCCGATCTCTGTGCAACCTAAGGTCACAGATAAATCGTTGTCGTAAGCTCCGCATTGTGTCCAAAATATAGTACGTGGTGTGGAGGCGGCAGAGGACCAAGTGTGCGGAATCCTGAATCCCAGCGCGGCATAAGCTCGGCCGGATTTCTAACATTTCTCACGCCCCCAGTTGACCCAACCTCCTTTCTTAAGGAAAGTATCGTTGTCAACGACGTCATGGGTTCTTGTCCATGTGCGACGTTCACTGCACTCAGTTGCTCAATTCTTTTACGCGTACACGTTAGCCTCCCAATCCGAGACTACTCATTCCCGCCAATTTGGATGAGAAACAGACATTTTATTGATACACGGTCTCGAGTTTGTTTGTTGCGTACACATAGAATGATACGATAGAATGGTACAAGTTCATACAACATAGCTAATTTGCTTCAGACTTCGCTACACAAAATATCCTACACCTTTGACTTGATACACATATTCTTTGGAGAGAAAGAAAGAAACTTTCGGTTTCGTCGTTCCGACATTCTTTGGGGGCAACACAGCTCCCTTCATACCTTCGAACGGTCGCTCATGGAATGAGCGCGATTCGGCCCTTCACTTTCCCCTCATGGAACTCCTTCAACACCTCCAAGCAGTCGTCGAGAGGACGGGTGTGCACCTCTGGTTTGATCTTTCCTTGGGCAACGGCGTGGAGGACTTCGGCCAGCTCGGCCTTTGTTCCCCAGAAGCTCGCCTTGACCGTCAGATCCTTCAACACAGCAGGCATTAGCTGTAATTGAACACTTGGGGCCATTAACCCAACAATATGGATTATGCCTGCTGGTTTGACGATGGCAAGGGCAGTATCGAAAGACTTCTGGGTTCCAACGAAATCGACGACGACATCGATTGAGACTTTCGGGTCATGTGCAAGGACTTCGAGATCGTCAGGGGTGAAAACTTGATCTGCGCCTGCTTGTCTGGCTGCATCGAAAGTAGAAGCGCGAGTGTCTACTCCGACAACTCGACCGGCGCCAAGAACATTCTTCGCAATCTGGATGGCATTGTGGCCCAACCCTCCTAGACCGATGACGGCAACGGTCTGGCCCGGTCGTAAGCCAACACAGGTCTTCAAGGCGTGATAGGGAGTCAAGACTGCGTCGGTGGCAACAGCGGCGACAGGAGGTGGGACGGCTTTTTGGTCGGCTGGGATAGGAACGACGCATGCTGCGCGAACAGCGCAGTACTCTGCCCAAGCGCCATCTCGTCCAATTCCATACCATTGATCAGTAGCGGAGCAAAGGTTGTCTTTTCCTGTAGAGCAAACGGCGCACGAAGGCTCAAAGCAAGGATCGGGGCCTAAAACAACGACGTATGCGCCTTTCTTCAGGCCCGGATCTAACCTTGACACATTTGAGCCAAGGGAGTGAATGATGCCAGCGCCCTCGTGGCCCAACGTAAAGGAAGACGTCCACTCTCCAATGCTACTGCTTGGATCGAGTATACCGAGGTCACTGTGACAAACGCCACCAGCGAGAATCTTGATTACGACCTCGTCTGGCTTTGGTGTGGGGATTGAGAGGGTCTCTCGAACGGCGGTTGTTTCTTTGGGATAATATCGGAAAGCTGTCATGCTTTCCGCTGCAGAGGTTGTATGTAAAGACATGGTGTTAGTTGTTTGCTGGTTACGGACCAGAGAGCAGAAAGGCGCACCATTTAAGCTCGAGGCATCTCCCCCTGTGTTACCGCGGAAGCAGGTCGTATGAAACCTTTGATACCTCGACCAGCCTATATGCGCGGTCCCGGTGGGGGCTCTGGCTTGGTGCAGTGCGGAAGCTCGACTCCTCGACCAACTCGAAAAGCAAGCAGCTGTAACTTTGCCTACATCGTTCTTGCTCTCTACCCTGCACGCTGCTAAGAAGGGAAGTGACCTGATTCGCATCACCGACAGTGAGGAGGAATCAGTACAAGCGATGGATCTGCACAAGGAGCAGAACGTTGCTTCGCTTATGAGTGTGGCCTTTAGGCCCCTATTCACGACGGCTCATACGAATTTGCGTCTTTGACGCCGGCCGACGTCCTCCAAGCCCGGTCTGGCTCATTCGAACGGATGGAGCTCCCATTTCCACTATGATCAATGGGAGAGGAACCATAACATAGAGGGTCCTGAACGAATGCGTTGTCATATATACAAACGACCTTAGAACCAAGATACTTGAGATCTCAGAGACCAGACAGACAGAAAGGTGACTCGTCTGAACGCCACCGTGAAAATATTACCAAACTCGCCCTGGGGAAATTGTTCAGGTGACGGACCTGGTGACCTACCAGAACCAACCTATCATTGGCATAGAATAGATTAGGACGTGAGGTGCACATGGGGGAGAAAGTGCTTGATACAGTAGTGCGTTGCCTGTGGGGTTCGTCATTATGCGAGGGATTTTGACAAGTCCGTCATAGTCAATTACTGAATCAACTTGTGTAACCCTACGTTGGTCTCCCAAACTGTCCTGGTCGAACTGAATGGTATAACCTCGCACCTGATGACAATCTTCTGAAAATCAAGCAGAAGGGTAGAGTAGCTTGGGTTGTCGTGGTTTCTCCCAAAGGGGATCACAAGTCACAAGGGGATGCTTCTTTTTTTGGATTTTGGTCACGTGATTTGCCTGGACCAAATGCAGATTGGCAAGCGCGCATTGGACCAACTCACCAACAACAACTTGAATCGTGGTCCAAGTTGGGTTCAAACTACGACCCATCCCCATAGACCCACAAAACGAGTATCATATCCAGTGATCTTCTGGATTGCTGTGGTGCACATACCATCTACATAGTTACCTTGATTCGAGGTATGGTTGTTCATTCGTTTCCTGGAAATGTCAGCTCAATCACCTTTCATTAGCCTCCCAGCAAGGCCACAATCCGACAGACAACGCGTCGCTATTCCGTTGCATATTGTCTGTAACATCACTCCAAAAGGCCTGACGATTCTGGGCTAGAACAACGCGCGTTCTCGCTATTATCTTCGATATCTGCTTGGCCACTTATCCCGCATTGTCCTCATTCCGGCCACATCGTCTCGCGTATTTCCATTACCCCCCATATAAAAGGGCCACCTCCAGCATCTCTCCTTCCCCCAGCTTCTTTTATAACAACTCCTCCGGCAGCATCCCCAAATTCGCCATTTCAGGCACCCCTCCCAACTTATCATTCAACTTCATTCTCCTTCTAGCCGCAAGTGTCCGCGATGATGCAACCTCCCCCAACCCCCCAGGGTGTGTGTGCCGATTCCGGCGAACAATCACAGCAAACACAGCAGACACAGCAGACACAACAAACACAGCCAATGGCTGACGAGATTGCTACAAACGACGCGGCCCTGCTGTGGGGCTTCCTGATCCCGTGTACTAATAAAACACTGCACCAAATTGACTTACCGAAGCATCAACCAAAATGCCGATTTGGGCGAAATAGCAATACGGACATGAATGATTTCGTTTTGCCTGGGATGAAAATCAGTACGTTATGAATCATATACAATCTTCATATCTCCTCAACGGTCTCTCCTTCTATCAAGGCAATAAGCATTGCGTTATAGAGTGGGATGGCAGAGAAGACAACAACTCTGTCGTCAAAGTCACAGACCTTTCGAGTAACGGCACATATGTGGGTCCTTGGTACCATCCTCTTTCGACGGACATCCCGACTTTCTTTTTTCACAGATCAATGGTGAAAGGGTTGGAAAGGGTCGTTTTGCAGTCCTCAAGGAAGGAAATGAAATTGCGTTTGGCACTCCACAACCTCAACCACAAAATAATCATTCTGAAGACTATCGTAAGACTCCGATGCATTGATCACTTCCGAAGCTCACATATTTCCAAGGCTATATATATCGTCACACTGCCGCTGGCCCTCCAAGCGAGGGTTTCTACAAGCAGTACGCGCTGCTCGAGGAGCTTGGAAAAGGCTCTTTTGCGACTGTCATGAAAGCGATGTGCAAAGCTGATGGAAGATTTTATGCCGTGAAGATTATTCAACAGTCCACACTTCAAAAAGCTACGCATGCCGAGAACAACGGGTCGGCCAAACCCAAAGCCGAAGCCGCCTTCATGCGCGAGATCTCAATTCTTGAAGGGCTTCAGCACCCCAACATCTGCCGACTGAAAGAGGTCTTCAAGGAGGTTGCCAACATCAGTGAGCGAGATCCAAATCACCTTTGACATGGTCTGATGTCAATCCATTAGATCTTGTCCTCGAGCTGATACCTGGTGGGGACCTCCTCGATTACATACTGGCTAAAGAAGGACTCAGTGAGTTACTGTCCCTAAGCAGCCTCGTTACAACTAACACTGTGATCAGACGAGGCAGAGGCAAAACATATAACCTACCAGATATGTGACGCGATGGCTGTATGTTTTTATCTTATTAGTCACTGCCTTCGACTGATTTCATTTGGATAGTACATCCACGGCAAGGGCATAGCCCACCGTGACCTAAAGCCCGAGAATGTTCTCTTGACGCTAGACGTCCCTCCGCGTGTCAAGGTTGCGGATTTTGGTCTCGCGAAAGCGGTTGACAGCGCGACGATGCTTCGTGTACGTGGATGAATATAATGAATCTATACTCTAAATGACGAATCGACTGTTGTAGACTATGTGCGGAACACCGAGCTACCTAGCACCTGAAGTCGTGATGCAGGTTCACAACGAAGGATATCAAAACGTTGTCGACAGTTGGAGTGTTGGAGTTATCGTTTTCTCTATGTGAGTGCGTGCCTTGATTCTATTATATCCTGAAACTGAAAGCCATCATCCGAGTCAGGCTCACCAATTTGAGCCCGTTTATCGAACTCAGCGATGCTCCTGATGTCAAGACTAAGATCATGGCTCGTCAAGTTGACTGGTCGACGCTCGCGGCGCGTCGAGTTACCCCAGAATGTGAGACAATAATTAAATTGATCAAGACAGCCGACCGTCATTAAACTAACTTGAGATAGGCGAACATTTCATTCACAGGCTTCTCGAACCACTTCCCGCATCGAGAATGACACTCACGAATGCCCTCACTCACCCTTGGCTCGCTGGTTACAACCCCGACGAGGTTTATGGCGGTCGGCGAGAGGTCCCCGTGGGCCTTCCCCCGAGTAGTGGTGTCCCTGATGGAGATGCCTCCATGCGCTCGGTAATGCCAGCGGATAGTATGGCCATGGATGCGGAACCTTCGCAACCCTCTCAACCAGGACCTATTCCAGGATCGTATCCCGCATCCCAAAGTGTTTCCGGTCTAGTTCGTCGTAGCGACGTGATCCTGAGCAATGATGACCACATTCGGATTTTACCCCCATCGCAAGAAATGTTCGCACGAGCAAAGGCAGAAGCCGCGCAATATGAGTCGACGCCAATCCAGACTCGACCGAATAAACGCAAATCTGCACCACTTGATTCTGAGTCTTCGTTGACACCCATGCCGGAGGATAGGGAAGAGCAGGAGGAAGGGGAAAATGGGGCGGAACAGGAGACAAATGGTGTGGACGAAGATGAGTCAATGGCAACTGTTGAGACCCCACGAAATGGGAGGCCAAAGCGAACCAAAGTTGCACCTCGGCCCCCTGCTTCCAAACTTGCGCGAGGGCGAGGTGGGAAAACTACTGGCCCACCAAGGTCGACTCGGGGAAAAGGCGCTCGACCTGGTTCTGATCAAGACATGGCCACACCACCCCCAATGACACGGGCACCTCCCCCAACCTCTGTTAGCCCCCCTGAAGGAGTCAGAAGGTCAAGCCGTCTTACCCAGTCTCCGCAGAAGGCAGGGAGAAAGTGAAACGCAAACGCTACCTCGATCATCGATGCCAGAGACCGCATTGAGGATTTCCTCATTCCACATCCCGTAGACGTGTCCGCCAAAATTCTGGTTGTCAATAATGTACCCGGACATTTCATTGTGCTTCTTCATATTCCGCTTCAAGTGTCGCACCGATCTATCATCAAGCATCTCCTGCGCTCCTCAATACATCTCCTTGGTTTTGTGACTTTTGTATATCCCTCTTGGCTTCCCTTTTGCTCCTGTTTGCGGTTATGGGAATCCCTTGTCTATCCATATCATTTTACTTTAGCTCTCTCGCATCAATGATGTTCCCATATACTCATGTACGATACCATGCTTTTCAATGCCACCCAAGTTGATCTCACATTTGCTCCTCCTCTATTCCGATTGAAACCCGTGTGTGATGTGTGAGGGTTTTGTGTCCGTTCATGTAACGAGAACCGACTACAAGGCGAGAAGTTTTCGGAATCCCCTCTTCAGAGACGGAAGATCGGGGTGCTCACGACACGTTTTAGGGGTGTAAGGCGAAAGAAAGGCCTCTTTGCATTCACGAACAGCGGTGGCATCTCGCGTAAAGTAGAGAGATTGACAGTCTGGTATCTTTCGGTGCCCGCAGTCAGAACTACGAAAATTTCTGGCGGTTATCGGAAGATTCCTGGACCATGGGGTGCAGAAAGGACGTTGGAGCATCAGCACGATCTCGGAGGATGCACGGCCGATAGAAGAGAGTGCCCAGATTTCGAAGGAGGCCGTAAGGGATGTCCATTATTGGCTGCCTGAACGTGTATATTTGCTTGATCAATTCACTCCCAGGCAATGGAGGCTTTTGTCGTTCTCTCTCCCTCTTGAGTGAGAAATATTACCCATTGAACGGTCTCTCATTGGTGTCGACTCATCAGCATGACGATGCACCGGAATACATGCCCTACACCCTTTGCTCGATCATTTGTTGTGACGTCCGAAAGTTGAAAAGCCTGAGATTCGAGGGAACCAGTATGTTGAGCGCCGAGATAGTGAAGATGATCGATTGATGAATGAGGCGGATGTATGGTCGTAATCCATAGCAAATGGATGGACAAAGAGGGTCGTTTAAAGACATGGAGCAGTCCGGGCTTTAGGATCATTGATGGTCGGAGGTCATAATTGCTTGGGAGAAACGTTACCAACCTTCCAATCCGGGGTTTGTGGATCGCGGTGCGGAAAGACAGAAGGACATCGGACGACAACCTCATGTTTGAGTTCCTGGATTCGTATCTTCCGCAAAAAGTACCGCCATATGTACGTCACAGAGGGAAGTCCTGCTGGCACGGAAGAAGGGAATTCAAGGCCTCCTTGTGGACTTTTGAAGGGAGGATACTATGGCCGAAAGCCCCAACCCAGTACTTCCTTGTTAAAGAAAGCAACCTTGATTGACAGGTCTGGACGAAGAAGTCGATGGATGGCAATCACGCTGTGCGCTTTAGCATGAACTGGATGGACGAACTGTTGGTTCGATCAACTGGGGTTAGAGAGGAAGGGTCTGTCGGAAGGGCCCATGGAACACACCAACTGCGAATTTGGGCCGCAAGGTGTTCATGTGCTGATAGCACAGACGCTAACTCGATCCAAGAGCCGGGTATTCTTGAAGAGAAGAACCAAGTTCTATGCAATTTTTGTGGGCTAGTACCACGCAAGACAACTGTGTACGGACTCCGACTCCTTGGCATGCGAAACCCGAATATCTGTGGTACATCAGAAACACGGATGATGGATCGACACGGAGGGAGCGTGTAGACAGTTACGGATTGTCTGGTCGAAGTACTCGTATTCGCCCGAAAATGTGCTGCGAAGAAAGGCGATTGCAATCTTCAAAAGGTTCCGTCGACACACGGAGATCGAGACATCATGATTGAGGGTGATCCCACCACACCCCAAGCAGTCACCTTTGGGTAGGTATCGCGCGAAAATTCTTGCACAAGGAGGTAAGCAATGATCGAATAACGCAAGTCATATGAACACGATGGAAGATCTACATAGTACATACCATGACACGATGGGAATAGCGAGGGAACGGCGAATGATGGATAACACAGGAAGACGGACATGAGAATGACAGATGTATAGCAAGAAAACAGTGATGCAAAACGTTGAAAGAGTCGAGAGCGAGTGTCCAGTACGCACGGCTACTTTGCGGGATTCCGTGGTCCGAGTCGGGCACGAAACCCCACCTACTTTTTGCGTCTACCTCGATTCGAGGTTTCAGGGTATGTGCAATCCAACTTGCGGCGCTCGCATTGTCTGAGAGAGAGACGTCAATCAAAAGTATACACAGGATATGATCGTCGTCTGGGCGTGCGCGATAAAGAACACCACTTCCCGCTTTGGGAAGTAAGAAAAAAGATTGTGTGCAGATTAGCTGTAGGGAGTCGAATTGGGAATACACTCCGCAAGAGGAAAGCGGATTGGCAGCTGGACTCCCGGAGATGATCCGGGATGCTGTCTCTGCTGTTCCCAAAACTTATAAAAACGGGCATGTTGGAAGGGGAAAACATCAATCCGCCATCCCACCATTTCTCGCAGCTCATTCACAATGCAAAGAGACAAGATACTCACATACAAGTCAAGTCGGGCTCGCCCTCTCTCGGTCCTCCGCAAGCCAATTTTCGTTTCCGGCAGAAGAGACAAGCGACGGGGGTAGGTGTTCCCCTCTTGAACTTTGTTTCTCTTGCAGGTTGGTCTGGATAGGGATCTGCTGCCGCTCGGCGAAGCTTGTTGTTTGGTGGTGAGGCCACCCTACCACCCTGTGATGATCCCTGGGGTGGTGTGGTCGGCAATCTTCTCGATGGACCCGCCTGAACCGTATCGACATCTGACATTGCTGCCGGGTGAGTTCATTATACCCCACGAGTTGCATGCCATAACTCACCTGTTGTTGCATCCTCTGGCTCATCCCCTATATCTTCCGGATAAGGCAAGTGTGCCATCGGCGATGGCGGTCGCTGTATAGGCTGCGCGTCGCGTTGCTGGTCCTCAGTCACGATTTGGATAGCGCCGTGTTGCGAGGGTCGGCTAGGTCGGGGCCGATTGATGGTCACCTCATTCATCGCTCCATGTAACGATGAGCTACTGGGTAGGGCTGGTGGGAGGGCGGGTAGTTGGTACGTTCCCTCAAAGATATTGTAAGTGTTCTGCGATCGCTTCATCAACATGTATACTGCAAGGCGGAGGGGGGGTAGGTACTTACCTCGGGTGTGACCAACTCGCCACTTTGGCTTGCACCTCCCCCGGGGTCATGCCTGCTTCTTCTTTGTTTTGCATAGGCATGTTGGTGGAGTGTGTCGGAGACCCATGCAAAATCTTCCTGGGAGGTTGAAGCAGTAGTGACGGGGGAGCTGGATGTGTCGAAATCTACCGTAGTGCTGTTGCTTGACATGTTACCGGTCGAGAGGAATTGCTGTTGTCGATTGAATGTATCCCAATCCTCGTAGTGCAGACCTGTTTTGTATGTCCCATTTTGACAATCAGCGCCTTGGTGGCGTTCGCATTCTTCATCCCACTCATATTGAGCATCATCTTCGTCAGGGAAGCCCTGATACCCTGCGTGGGCGTTCTGTGTGGACGATGAAGAGTGATTATCACCCATCTCTCCATGCGAAGCGGAAATCATTGTATCCTAAAGCGCCGTGAGTACCTTCCCGTGTGAACCATCATCTGATCACAGTACTAACTGAGGACTCCCAGGTTGCTGGAACGTGTTGGGGCCTCCTGTCCATACCGTCCAAGGTGGGCGAAGGGGAGTTTCCGCTGGAAGACCCAACGGGAGCAGATTGTGTCGGTCGGGACGAATGGGCGGGCATTTGGTACTCGTACCACACGGCCGACGGGCCTGCGAACTCAGCGGACTCTGATACGAATGAGGAGGGCATCGTAAAAATAGGCATACAATGGCGGAGGGTAATGCTAGAGTAGGGTAGGGACGCGGGGGCAAATAAACGCGGGTTCAAGGGAAATAGAACAGAAAGGTCTCTCTAGGTTATATGAAAAAATAAGGATGCAACGAGGGTTTTGCATCCATAACGGGGGAGTAATCAGGAACTGAGCCCGATAGACTAGGTCGTTTTTGGTCAGCTTGGGCTCATGCTCACAATCTAAGAAAAAGTCAGCACCAAAGCATGCGATATCTTGACGTCCCCGACCAGATGGGAGGGTACATCAATCTGGAGGATGCTTTGCCGCACGTGTGATACGAAAACTTGCATTTCGACTGAATCGTACATTGTCAGATGGGACAGACCGTGGAGACTGGGACTAAAGATGTCTTGATCTGTATGATGGGTGACTTTTACGAGTAACATTCGTTGCAAAATAAATTTGTACGTGAATGATGGGACATGTTTTATGTTCAAAATCACAGAACCAAACAATGGTTCGCGGTTCGATGACGAATCTGGTCAGAGAAATCTCCCATGATGGGTTGAGGACATGTTGGTCAAAAGCGCCGATTCGTGGAAGTCGCCCCTCACTGGTTGATGCTGCGCGTAGTAAGCTGGAGTCGAGAAGGGATCTATTTGTTATGTAAATACTGAATCTAGTACGCCACCAAGACCACCAACTTCGCGACGAAATAATGCAACAGTTGTTTACGAAAGGTGGGTTTATTCCAAAATGCTGGGTCTTTAAGCGAGATAACGAGAGAAGCTTCCACCCCACAGCAACCTCAACCTCTCGTAAATCCAGGGCAAGAAGAGTACCAAGTCTACGATGATACAATGATTCCTCACATTTCCGAACTCGCACCTAGTAGAATTAAGCTCATTTAGTTCGATTTAGATCACGTAGGAGTACGTGTAATAAAAGACGCGTAGATCTTAGTCCTGCGCCATGCCGCCTGAATGTTGCGAATAGAGTTTACGATTTTTCAGGCTAGCATCCCAACAGTCGAACTGGGAAGAAAATGAATTTAGTTAAGGCGGCATTGCATAATATTTGGAGACCGGCCTTTCACTTTTACAGCGCCCATGATCGGCGTCCGATGTGATTTCGACCTGGTGGGGTCGGCCAACGGGGTCGATAGGCTCAAAAGGCGAACAGGATAAGTCATTCTGCGCTATACTACAAGATTTCTGCATCGTCGCGGCGCTGGTAGTGGAGCGAACAGTCAACCTTCGAAGAGGTTCCCATTCATTGTGTTACACCACCTTTCGTTATTCCATCATAATGATATAGAATCCTGATAGATTTCAACATCCCGATGCAAAAAAGACGCATACTGACTGGGGTAAAGGTCGGAAGATCCTTTGAGTAGTCCGTTTTAGATCGGTTTGAGATAACTCACGGCGAGGGCGTCTCCTACATTGAAGCTCGCGATAGCCATGAGAAATCCTCAGTTTGGTCAGGGCAGACGAAGATGCCGAGGGAATGTGCAGGCTGATAATAGACCGCTTAGGACCGGGCGCGGGTACTGGAAGATCTTCGGTGCGACCGGGTTTGGAGGAACCATGGAATTGGGGAATTGTTCCCATGGAAGGTCGAATAATGACAGTTTTGAGGGTTGCACTTTCTCCTGGGGCTTGTGGTCGAGTCTTCTGTTCACCGCCAGGCGGAGTCCAAGCATCAAGGTAAATGGGCCAATCGCGGGGTATCGGACCATCCGAGAAGGCAACATTTTACAGCTCGCGGGGGCTGAGTGGACATCATGGATCAACATCCAATAAGGGCGGTGCGCCCGGAGTAGGATAGTATATCATCAGTAAAATGATCAGTAAACGCGTACCGTTGTTTACTTCTGAACCCGTCAAATGATCCAGCCCGCAAACCCGGGGCTTCTTGCCATTACAGCCTGGTTGCGAAGGAGCCCGAACGTTCGCGATTTTGTGGAGTCGGTGAACCAGTCAACCTTCTCGCATCCGTGAGCGGGAAACAGAGGCGCTCGAGTCGTGAAACTGGGCTTTGTAAGGGTAGTCATCCGAGAGACAACATCAATGTTCCAGATTCAAGATACAGATGGATGAAGATGGAGAGACGTGTACAAAAGATTCATCCTGTCATTGCTGTCTTGAATGAAACAGAAATGGGGACGAGATAGAATAGATTCGCACCGACGAATTTGGCTTGCAGTTGGCCCAGCCTGCAGTGGATGTGTCACCATACTTCTGAGTCCTTGTAATGAGGTTGTAGTTCCCAGGAGGGTGGATGCGAGAGGTTAACGGATAGGGTAAAGCGTGACTTGCGGGGCAGTTGCCCAGAACATCGCGAGATAAGCAGGGAAAGGCGTGTCAGTCGGGAGTAATCAAGATGTGAGTCCGGACACGATGAGATGTCGACTCAGTTGGTCAATTTAGCAGGGTGCATAATGACGGCAAAGTCGAGCACGGACAGTCATTCATACAGTGCTTGCACACACTACTTGTATAATTCGTAAATCTTGTAAGTGGGATATCTCTGGGGCTCGATCACCGAAGTACGCACTAGAATCCGATTATAATTGGCCACAATGTTTTCGAGGAAGACGGATTTTATCGGCGATGGTTTAACGAGACACAGACTTCACATTGGTTATCTGTCAATAGAGTATCCTTGCCATAAGACCCGAATTCTCGCCCGAAAGTCATCAAGAATCGTCTGGAAAAAGTGTGTAACCCGCGAGAAGACACAGTACTCGTGACCTCGCTGTCATTGGAATCGGAATTGGTGAAAGTTAAATCCTACCTCGTGGCGGAAGGTTCAATTCCCTGCAATAAAAATTTGGTTCCAAATCACAAAATGCAGCCCTCTCCGAGCCTGAACCGATGTATGAAGGACCAGGCATTCATTTTCAAGACCGAGCGAAAATTTGCCTCTTCGACTAGACAGACTTTGTCAGGCTACTGGACGACCTGTCGTTGGCCGATGACATATGGGTCGCTGTCTCCCAAGTTGGCTACGATTACATCATGATATATTCGGACGTCAGCATAAGGAAAACGAAACGAAGACAAGGACATGCACCGTACTGCTGCAACCAGAGGCTTTCTTCGCCAAGACATCATGTTCTTCCTGAATGCATTAACATTAGCTCAGTTGTGAGGCGGTACCGTGAAGTGACATGGCATCACGAGCTCTGATGAAATCCATCGGTAAAATCTTGGGCGAAACGTTGCGTGTAGGAAAGGGTTTCATCCCTGATGCTGTTTATTCGAACGCTTGAAGGAACGTTGGGTTAATGCATCAACTAGAGAACGTTGATCAACCCATTTGGAGAAGACTGTGTTCCAGATCTCAATGAAGAAAAACTCGGAGGGAAAAAATATATATGCTACTGCATTCCCGATGAAAAAGCGTTGGGCTGGCAGAGCATCCCGAATTTTTGTTGATCGTGTTGAGTGACGGGACGCTCCATATGACGGACGATACTCGTAACACTGGCAACTGGGGTATTAGGACGAGCGCGATGACTGTGTCTCTGTGAGCATACATATACTTGTATGACTCTGGGAGTCCTTTTGCAAACCACACACACCTCTGGGCACCCAACTCACTGAAGGACGGAATAGTTCATCTCAAAGGTTACCAAGTGCGAAGATGGCTCCAACAAGGAAGCCCTGTGTCGAGATACCTGGCCAACAATGCGATCAAGGCGGAGTGTTTTCTGTCGGACTTGGGAGGGTGATCGAACGTCTTTTGCCCCTCGGCGCTGTTTGTGACGATGAGGAGGATGCCGTCGGTGTCGGTGACCGGTGTGGACGAAAGGAGGGCTCGGAATGTGAGGGAGGGACGGCGATGCCGAGGCGGCATGGCGGAAGAAAGGCGGAGG